>JASCZI010120892.1:129783-150213 GCA_036250425.1 Stylosanthes scabra | reverse complement strand
ATCAAACTCCACAGCTTCAAATAAGTGTTGATAAGCTCTTATTCGTGTCATGTTGGGAAATATTGGATCTGTGGTTTCTGGATGGTGTAGGGATATCAATGGAGTCAATGGATGAGCAGCCAATAGACCAAAGATGTTTCCCCTTAGATCAACCTAATCAATTAAATTAACATTGTTACCAAAACAATTATATAGTATTCAGCATTTTTCCAAAGTAATAAATTGTTACCTGATGAAAACCAGGTTCACGTGTTAAGCTGATTCCAAGTTCTGTTATGCAGTGGTAAAACCTTCCATCACTTCCATAGAGATAGTGATACCTTTCTATACAAGAATCAAAATGCTTAGCTAGCACTTTTGCCAGAGGAGCACTTAGAGCAAAACCACCACCACCAAAGGCCATTTCAAAACTAAAATACCTAGCCTGTTCATACATCTCAGTGTTTGCACCAACATAGTACCAACGCCTATGATCATATTTTGACAGAATCTTCAAGAGATTCTCCAGCAAGAACACAGTGTCGTCGTCACAAAACAAATACCACCTCACATCAGAATGGTGCAATGCCACAATCTCTTTAAGGAGGCGCGTCAAGCGGATCACGGATCGGTAGCCTCCCAGGCTGGAAGGGTAAGTGTAGCGAAATTTGGAAGTGTCCTCAGAAACGCATAGAGGAGGAAGAAGAGAAGAAGAAGAATTAGAATTAGAATTAGTATCATTGTTTGGGAGATTGTCCACAAAAACACAGCCTCTAATTCCAATGTTGTGATTATTCCACCATAGCTTTGTATATTCTTTTCTTCTAGGCCATGATTTTTCACTAGAGGCAATAGCAAAGACTAGGTGATTGAGTGTTGTAGGGTCAGAAAATTGAAGTGGTGAATAGTCAACGTTGACTAGCTTTGTTTTGGCTAAGAGTGGCACTGAAACACAGAGGGTGATGGCACAAAACGATGTGGAGATTAAGATGAATTTGATCGTAGGTTGTAGTCTGGTGTGGTTTTGAATTGGTGGCTTCTTCATCTTAATTAAGGTTGGAATATAATTATGATGAACAACAGGGATTATTTGTTTGAAGTATATATATACACACACAAAACAAGTTGGAGATGCGTAAAGAAACATAAACAAATACTAATAAATAACATTTATAGTAACATGGTAGCATAATCTGCGGCTTAAGAAAACTTGGGCATTTTGAAGGTTGAAGCTAACGCTGTTAGTGTGAATGGCCTTTCCGGCCTTTGATTCAAGTCAACCACTGACCTTGTCCAAAAAAAAAAGTCAACCAATGACATTGCCTTTATTTTTTAATTTTTACCAAATTCCATTTATCAGGTCCAAACCGTTAATAATTATTCAGTAACATTTAGTAATAACGCCACATTAATTCATATCTATAAATGTTTTTTCACCACCAAGGCTACTCATCTCCCCCAAATAAATAAATTAATTAAAAGGATAATAATATATAAACAGAGAGAATTTGTCAAACAATCAACAACTTATATATATAATAGAAGTGCAATAATATCCTTAGTCAATCACATTTGATCTTGGTCAAATACATTATGGAAGGAGAATACATCAAATGGATTTGACTGGGTAATTAATGTGCGGAGGTGTTGCGAGATTGTGTTGTTGGTGTTAGAGAAGATTAGATGATTTAATTTGAGAAGGGTATGATAGTAGGATGAATGTGTTTATGGGGTTAAATTCAATGAAATTGTTATTCGCTGTTTTTGGCTGAATTTGTTGTGAGTACATTATTTTAATTTAAATTCTACTTAATTTGGTATTTGGAGTTTTAGATGTGTTTAAATTTTTTAATTTATGGTTGTATGTTGTGTTTTGCTTTGTCTTTTTTCATTATTTTTTTTTGGAAATTTTGTGAGCGATGTATAAACAAAAAATTTGTTGTTGCATAAGAAAAAAATTTAATTAGGGTTTTGACCCAAATATAATTATTTTGACAGTTGCCAAATCTGTTAGTTTTTTTTTTCTCTTTCATTAAAAGTAAATTTTCTTAAAAAATAATTTTATTTGAATACAATTTGAGAGGTAAAGAACGTCATTTTTTGTTTTTGGTTTTTATAAGGCAACAATTCTTTTCTTTTCTTTAAAAAAAAGTCAAAGGAGTTCCAAATTTTATTTTTTTTGAAAAATTATCTAATTTAAAAGGATAAGTAAAAGAGTTATGTACTCTAAAAAAAACACACCGACCAAATTAAACTTAAACTTAAACCTGCCTCATGTATATTGGAAGGGGACAATGCCCTCCAAATATTAAATTTTCTTCGCAACATATAAAGAAATTTAAATTTAACCTCTAAATGCTTATTTTTTATTTTTTTATTATAAAATTAATTTTTAATCCCTTCCTAATTAAACCTATCTAAACTCATCTTGATACACTTTTGCTAAACTAAGTTGCTTAATATGGAGTCCATCTTATAGTACTAAATTAAGAAAATATGTCGTGATGAGAATAAATAATAGAGAAATGAAAATTTATAAAAACCTTTGATTTGCTAGTATAGAAATATATTAGGAAGTCAGCAAATCACTCCAACATTTGAAGTGTGAATGAATTAATAAGACCAGCTTTAATTTATGGGTTTGCTTCACGTGATTTGCTCCATTATATGTTTGCGTTTCTCAGATCAGAGATTAGCCATGCATCACCACGTATTGCTACTTTGCTAGTTACGTGATTCTTAAGAAAATGCCTCCTTATTCCATTTCATTTGCTTTTATTTAATTAATTTATTGTGATGAATCATCCATTTGATGATTTGCCTTTATTATTTAATTTAGTGTGATGAATAATGATATCTAATACAAGGTTCATTTTTAACCAAATGTAACTCTCCCTCTCTCAGCTTTTTGGAATGAACTTAAAAGAAAAAAGCAAAAACAGGTGAACCAAGTAGTGAAAATAATACAATAATAATTATTATTATTCGAACATGTTTTTCTATTGACAACTTGTTATATTAAAAATAATTTTTTTTTCGAAGTCAATGACAAGGCTTTTATCAGAAACCCAAGTACTTGGAATATGAGGCATAGAACAACTTACTTGAACCCATGTCATTAGTCAACTTTGACTAATATAATTTAACATGAAAAATGACAAAGTTTTCGAACTTGTATTTAAGGTTTGAAAAGATGTGAATTCACGGATTGCATATTCTTGTTTTCAAAATACAATTATGTGTTGAAAAAAGAAGTCGATACATATCGACTACATGGAGATCAATTAATTTAATATTTTAAATAAAAGTCATATTTTCAGCACAGGTTTGAATTAAAAAAAAAAAAAAAAAAAACTCAAGTTAAAGACAGTTGCGGAATGATTTTATTTGATTTTAAGTTTCAACTAAATCAAGATACGTGGCACAAATTCATTGGATGTCAGAGTTTATAAATTGGTGATTTTCGTCAAATCAAGTGTTGAAATTTTGCTCTAAAAAAAATACTTATTACACTTTCACACATCCCAGCGACTTTCTCTGACATGTTCTAAGTTACTTTTCGAGTAGGATTCCTTCCACTTTACAATTTCAGTCTTGTTTATCATTCAAAGTTATTTTCAATTTGTTATGCGGATTTTGTGATTTTCCAGAAATACAACTTAGATTATTAAACTTTGAATTCAGGATGTGAGTATCAGTCAATGAAGTGCATCAAAATCATGAACTTTGAAAAGAAAACGAGTAGAAAAGAAATCAAAACAAACAACAAAGATTCTGGAATTTAACTTCACTTCACAGAATTCCGAAGTGTTTCAGATTTACAAATTACAAGTAGCAATTGAAAACGAAATAAAACTTGAAAGTTCAGAAAAAATAACATTTCACAGAAAATCGAAAGGGTTCATATAAAGTAAATACAAAACTTGTAAATAACTTGCATGAAATTGTAAAGGTGGAAGGAACCCTACTCAAAAAGTAACTTGGAACAAAGTCAGTAAGCCGCTGGATGTGAAATTGTTTAAATGTGTTTCTGAGTGAAGATTCCAACCCTGGTTCTATGAACACTTCTGCTCTTTATAAACGGTTCCTTCCAATTTTCTTCTGCCACGTGTCAAGTTTGAAGAAAAACTGTTCCCGTCTATGCAACCTCCAAGTAACTTCTGAAAACTGCCTCCGAGAATCTTGTTAAGATCTAACTGCCCTATGTTTGAAAACTCAAACTCGATCTTGTTTCTTTCGTTCAACTATGCTTAGACTTAGCCAAAATATTCTAAGTTAACTTTCTTGAAAAATCCTTACAGACTAAATCGAAATCGATTATCAAAATCGATTGAACCTTGTATTTTTATTTTCTCAAAATCAAAGACCCCAATTTTGGAATAACAATAACACTACTTGATCTCAACACACTTGACTATGAAACTGAATATAGCTCTTTCAATAAAAGAAACACATATATCAAAATCGAAAACATCAATTTCAATTGCCACTGAATCCAAACTAATTTTTCAAGATGCTTTATTATAACAATAATACAAGCATGCTTGGTTTTTACTTTTCATATCGAAAAACTATTATTTTCGATATAACAAATGCCCGCTAAGTATTTATATTTTTGACTAAAGAAACAAATATAAATACTTAATATTGATTGCTTTTGCATCACAATCTTAACACTATCTTCATTTGATTTCGATTATCAATATTTGTGTTCACATTGTCTACCTTCGATTACCATTGAAAACAATACAATCGTTTTCTTTTTCGACAATAACTTTCTGGTCTTCTTTCAATTACCGCTTCTCTTCCTTCAATTATCATATTTGTCTAACACTCTTTTATGGACAAAGACAAAATATTTATTATTCAAAGATTGCTATTGGCCAAAAAGTCAAATGCTCATATACCAATAAATCATTACAATATGGCATATTATTTTTCAGTTTTGCTTGTATAACAACATCACTAGCATTTCGATTCTTTGTTTTTTTTTTATTAATGATTCGAAATAAAAAAGGCTTTTCTTCGATTTCGATTTACTTAAATATTGAATTTTTACTTCTAAAAAGTTGAAGACCTTATATTTTTATTGATAAAATCAAATGCACTTTTAGATTTTTATAACTTTATCAACCCATGTGGTTATGGTATTTGATATACCCTTCCAATCAAATATCACACATATCGAAATCGAAAACTTATGCTTTAATTGTCATTGAATGAAAACTAATTTTACAAAATTTGATTAATATCAAAAATCTATGTTTCACTCTCGATTTGTTACCTTCTTGAATTTCGGGCAATATTTGATTTTCAAATAACAAGATCAAATCAATATACTAATCGAAATATATTTTCAATTATGAAGTAACAAAAGGTTTTGAGGTTCAAAACAAAAATCACTGATTCCAATCATTATCGAAGTACAACATCATTTTTCAAATTGCTTTCCTAATTTTGATATAGAAAAAGTATTATTCTCGATATAACAAGTATAAATACTTGATAACTTCTGCTTCACCATCTTAACATTGCCTTGCTTGGATCTCAATTTCCATTAAAGCCAATAGTACATTCTTTTTCTTTTACGAGAAAAGTTTTGTGGACTTCATTTAATTATCATTATTTGTTGAAAATTCTATCAACAAAACATTATCAACAAAACCTTTATTATATTGTTCGAAGCTCATTTATTATTATTATATTTAAAAGTCATGTACTTTAAAAGCCATGTGCTTGAAACCAATTCCAAATTTTATGAACGAGTCACATTCGAACTTGAATCAATAGTTTGCTTTTGGCTTCGAATTCCATATATTTTGTATTCAACATTAACATAGATATAATATATTTAATTCACTTTTGCCATCGAGAATATTATTATGTCGATGTAACAAATCATAATCATGCCCCCAAGTATTTATTTTTCTACTAAGAAAAAAATATAAATACTTAATAATATAAAACCACTAGATAATATTGGTTACTAATATTGCATCATTTTGCCTATGCGACAAAACCACTAGATAGTATGCCAATTTTTTTAATTTATTAATTGTCATCGACAAAATCAAATTCTACAACTTCTTTTCCTTTCCTTAACTCCTTTTTCTCTTTTTGTAAAAGTTCAATTTGTCGAACTCTTTCTGTCAAATGAGTTAAATCAGGAATATGCACATTGACTAATTTTTGACGTATATTGAAACCTAAACTCATAATAGCCATCTTAACTATTTTTTATTCTGGAATAGTGACGTAACACTTATTCCTTGCATTTTTAAATCGAATCATAAAATCATCAATAGTTTCTTCTTCTTCCCTTTTGATATCAAACAAATCAGTCAAGTTGATTTTCAGTTCTCCTCTATAAAACTGACTATGAAATGCAGTTTTCAATTGAGCCCAATTTGTGATGGAATTTGGTCTCAAATTCGAAAACCAAGTAAATGCATTTTTTGTTAAAGAAGAAAGAAATAACTTCATTTTTAGATTTTCATCATTTGCTAAATTCCCCAATTCGACCAAATATTGAGCGATATGCTCAACAGTCGATTCTCCAGCTTCTCCAGAAAATTTTGTAATAATCTTAGGATTTTTAAACCCTCTTGGAACTTCAGCAATTTGAACATGGTGAGGAAACGCAGATACAAAATGTGGTCGATCAAGAAAATAAACATTCAAACCAACTCGATTTAAAACATTTTCAACAATTCGAGTTACATTATATTGATCAATTCGATTCATATTTCTAACTTCATTCAAAATTTGATCAGCATCTTCATTTCACTGAACAATTCGAACATTATTTCGAATCTGATGTGTCTCATCATTATCATTATTTTCGACATGAACACCCTCAATATTATTTTCTTCATTATTTTGATTTTGTACATTCTTATCAACATAAACTAATTGAGCAACTTGCTCTACTTGTCTTGCCAAACGATCTTATTTAGCATTAGAATCAACGATAATAGGATTCAAAATAGTTGTCACATGCTGAGTCAGTAAATTCACTAAATCAAGATGACTATCTTCAATTAACTGTTTGACAATTTGAATCGAAAGGCCAGAACTTGAAGATGAAGTTCCTACACTTCTATTAATTTTAGGAAAAAACTGACTACTTGAATTTGGAATAGAACCAAATTGAAATGCAGAATTTGAATTATTTCCAAAATTTGAATCTAGAACTGGTGGAGTAAAATTAGGAGGCATCCCATAAGGTGGCCAACCAATAGTTACTGGTGGGTTAAATGGCGGTTGCATAATTTTAGGATGGGAGTTATGGCTATTCCCACTGTTACCACCATTAGCATTTTGATTCCCAGATTCTTGCCTTGTATTTTCTGAATTCTGCCTAACATTTTCAATATGCAAAGAATTCTGCCTAGCATTTGAATTAGACATTTGTAAAATTCTTTCACTATGCAAATGCATGCATATCCCAAATAGAAAACAACTTCAAATTCTAAAGTTCTTCAAACAGAATTTAAATTTGCATGCAAATTTCAAACAATCAAATTCAATTTTTTTTTAATTTTTAAACAAAATTCAATTTTGACGCTTTTCAATAAAATTGTCCCACCAGGCGTGCCAATTTGTTATGCGGATTTTGTGATTTTCCAGAAATACAACTTAGATTGAACTTTGGATTCAGGATGTGAGTACCAGTCAATGAAGTGCATCAAAATCATGAACTTTGGAAAGAAAACGAGTAGAAAAGAAATCAGAACAAACAACAAAGATTCTGGAATTTAACTTCACTTCACAGAATTCCGAAGTGTTTCAGATTTACAAATTACAAGTAGCAATTGAAAACGAAATAAAACTTGAAAGTTCAGAAAAAATAACATTTCACAGAAAACCGAAAGGGTTCATATAAAGTAAATACAGAACTTGTAAATAACTTGCATGAAATTGTAAAGGTGGAAGGAACCCTACTCAAAAAGTAACTTGAAACAAAGTCAGTAAGTCGCTGAGATGTGAAATTGTTTAAGTGTGTTTCTGAGTGAAGATTCCAACCCTGGTTCTATGAACACTTCTGCTCTTTATAAACGGTTCCTTCCAATTTTCTTCTGCCACGTGTCAAGTTTGAAGAAAAATTGTTCCCGCCTATGCAACCTCCAAGTAACTTCTGAAAACTGTCTTCGAAAATCTTGTTAAGGTCTAACTGCCCCATGTTTGAAAACTCGAACTCGATCTTGTTTCTTTCGTTCACCTATGCTTAGACTTAGCCAAAATATTCTAAGTTAACTTTCTTAAAAAATCCTTGCAGACTAAATCGAAATCGATTATCAAAATCGATTAAACCTTGTATTTTTATTTTCTCAAAATCAAAGATCCCAATTTTAGAATAACAATAACACTACTTGATTTCAACACACTTGACTATGAAACTGAATATAGTTCTTCCAATAAAAGAAACACATATATCAAAATTGAAAACATCAATTTCAATTGCCATTGAATCCAAACTAACTTTTTAAGATGCTTTATTATAACAATGATATAAACATGCTTGATTTTTACTTTTCATATCGAAAAACTATTATTTTCAATATAACACAATTATGTAATTTTATATTTCTAAGTTTATAATTCTTTTCATCTTTTTATTTTATATTCATTTACAATTTCTAGTAATTTATAATTTAGTACTTGGTTTTCTATTCAATTGTAATTTTCAAGATCTTTTAGTCTTTTATCAAGGATTGTCCTTTCTTTAGTCTTCTCTGCCATTATAATCTTTCTTTAAAGAAAACACATACTAATTATTAAAAATATTGTTCTGATTTTGATTTTTAAAACTTGTAATTTTGATGTACTTCATTAAATAGTATTCATAAATAGAAAAGTTTTATTCTATTCCCAAATATTAGAATTTGAATCATGGTTTGTATTTCCAAAATATAAAACCGACATAACACAATTTAAGTGTTCATACATCTTGTCTTGATAACATTTTTTTAAAGAAAATAATACGTTCAACAACAACAAAAAAAATCTTATTCCACTATATGAGATCATTATATAGATTAAGCAATGTCAATTAATTATATCATATATCATATTTATATCATATTATTATTTTTTTAATAATATATAAAAAAAAAATACCCAATTCAAATTAAAGGAGGAAATACCCATGAAAAGATGACCACTAAGTCCATATATATACAATGAGAGAAACACCCAAATTCATACACAATCATACATTTTAGTACTGTGACACAACTCAATATAACTCTGACTCATATAAGTATTTCTCATTATCCACTCTTAATTATGATTAACTTTTATGACTTTGCCTTACATAATACAAGACAAAACAATTTTGATAAACTTTTAGTTCAACATCTTATATATATACTTATTTTTAGATTCCATTGGAATTTTTATTGAAATTTCTCCTAATAAGATGATCCTTGGAATTATCAGATTCGATTAATCTCATATATATTCCAACTTCAAAACATTGAATAATACTATATTTTCCAATGGCACACGCAATAGAAGAGAATCACGAGATCATTCTTCCAATATTAGACGACTTAATCCATTACTAATATTTGAAACTTTAAATCTATAATAAAGTTTGGTAGATTGAATTATATATATGGGTTGCTCCATATACATGCATCTCTCTTTCGCTCTTCTACTAATAAAGGGAAAAAAGGAGAAAAAAAAAGTAATAAGTTTGATATTAGCTCATCCATATACTAAAAGAAAATAATAATTGTACAATTGGAAAACATTCTTGTCTTAAAAAAAATTAAATCATAACTGGTTTCTTAAATAGAGTTTAATTTTAATATATTAATCTTATAAAATATTTTATATAATTATACAATCGTATAAATTATTTTAAATGATCATTAACGTAATTAATATAAAAGCAAGTTTTTTTTATCAACACAATAGTGATAGCAAATTAATTTTTTTTAAATGTTATTATTATATATGACTCATTTTAATTATTTGAAACATTATTATTCTGGCATGAAGCATAATTAGTACTTGGAACGAAGATCAACTTGTAAATTGATAATGATATATATATTGTTTTACAGAAGACAATAATATAACTTTATTTCATTAGCAACTTTATGCTCTTTGAATTTTGGGTATGAGATTTTATACATGCATTCCAATATATATTATAGGTAACAATCTCCAACTATATATTTAACTAATAAATTATTATTTAAGTCTTTAAAAAAACATTCGGCAAAATTTTAATTTCCTCAAAATATTAGAATAATAATGTAACTTTAATTTTTAACGATTTATCCCGTCTAACAAAATGTCATAAAACTAAGTAAATTCTAAAAGAACTACAAGGCCATCTGATATTTTAAGAAATTAAATATTTTTGTGGAAACCAAATTCTTTTGGCAAGTCAAAATGATTTTTTAATTTTTCCTTAGCTTTCCAGAGTGACGTGAAATGTGGATTCCTCTTTAACATTTTTAGTAGCCATGCCATAAGCCATTTAGTACGTTCCATTATACATATGTTTATTATGTCTTCTGTTTTTTTTTTTTTTTCTGCTTCAATCATCAATCATTTCACCCAGCATTCACAAGTTTCCAATTACCTCATAATGAAAATCTTTCCCTTTACCTCAATGCGCCAAATCACAATTGAATAAACTATTTTATTTCCCTTCCATTAATTTTCTGAGTCCAATAATTTAAACATGATTGCTTCATTATTCATCATCACATCCAATCTGATCGATATGCTCCGTTTGTGGTTGTCTTTTGTGCCAATTGAACGGTTACAATTCATAACAAAACTCTTCCTCCATCATCAACAAAGACACCCAACTCAATCAATTTACTAATAATATATACTCTCAATTTCAAGGTGCATTTTCGAACATAAAAAAGCTTACACTTTCAATTATTGATAGAATAACAAATTAATAATTTTAGCTATACATACATATACAATATCTAATATTATTACAAATCTCATATAAAGTTTTTAAAAAATTTATAAATATGAGATGTCACTTACTTTATCAGCTAATTTTAGGAATTGAATGGGTTTAATATAATTTTTATTTTAATATAATATCAGAGTCTATTTAATCATATATTGTTGGACTACTTACATATAAATATATCATTTTTAAAAATAAAAAATGTAAAACATCTCTTATTTCATGAGTTATTAATTTTTGGAATAGAGTTAGACTTGTATGATCTCAATATTAAAACCATTTTAATTTATTCAAACGTTCAATTATGTGTTGTTATTATTATTGATGCATA
Source organism: Stylosanthes scabra (assembly GCA_036250425.1). NCBI lineage: Eukaryota > Viridiplantae > Streptophyta > Magnoliopsida > Fabales > Fabaceae > Stylosanthes > Stylosanthes scabra. The sequence continues at coordinate 138,952 of JASCZI010120892.1, read as the reverse complement.
TTGTTAGATTTTTTAAGTTAGTTATTCATGAATCATATATATGGTATACATCTTATCTTATCCTATATATAAAGTTCATGCATCATTTTAGGTGATCAAAATCCAGAATGAATTGGGTTGCACTCTCCCACATCCATTAGCTTCCTGTTTCTTTGGAATAATCACCAATCACCAAACACTTATTTAATTTCAAGGTTTTTAAGACATTTATTAAGATTATTATTAGTACTAATAATTTTTAAAATTTTCTTTTTATAAATATATAATAAATACATAAAAAATTTTAAATTTGATATTTTTATAACAAAATTTTCAACTCAAACAAGTGTCATGATGATAAAACTCTTAATTATTTTTATTATTATTATTCATATGGCAGATATAATGGGGTGATGCACCTGAAGTTTCAACCATACATGTGGTGGACTCTAATGTGTCATCCTCAAGAACATTTTGTGGACAAGGACATCTTCTCCTCCTATGCCTCACAAAAAGACACCTCACAAGATTTTTTTAATTTATTTTTTATATTTTATTATTTTTTGTATCATTATTTTGAGGGTCCCTTTATGTGGAAGAAAATAAAAACAATGGCACAAATAAATAAAACTAACTAGAGAAAACAGAAAGAAGTTCTGAACCAATACCAAATAGCTCAATCAATCAATCAAAATATTTTCCAATTCAAGTGGCCTTACGTGGTGCAATTGAATCAAATGGAAATTAAAACCCTTTAATGGGTCATTCATTTCTAAAAGGTGCTAAATTCTACACCATACAATAAACCTTTCTACTTTAAGAACCTCAATATTATTATTATTTTTTTCAATTCCTAACCACTCAACAAACACAAATTATGGCTCATAACAACCCTTCAAGCATCTTACCAACTTTAAACCTTAATCAAGTATTCAATTTTTCCTACTTTGTCAAAACTATAGGATTCACATATTTTCTCCATACCCCTCTATCTCAAATGACCAAATTGACCCTCTTGGCTACTTCACAGGAATAAGACAAATGTGGGGCAAATTTTTTTGTTATATATAACAAAAAAAAAAGGTGATTACGTGACGCAGTGGCATCCATGTCCTTGTCCTAAAGAATATGTCCAAAGAACATGTATGTGATTCATGCTGAAGACTAGTTATATACATATAAAGCCTTCAATCTTCTCAATATATTAATTCCAATATACACAACAAATTATATATTCAGTGTATTCAAGAAAACAAAATCATATTATTATTATAGTTAAGAATTAAGATATAGTTCTGAAAAATGTGCAGAGGTCCACAAGGAAAAGGGCATGGCTCAGCAAGAGGAATAGGAATATCTTCTTCTTCTTCTTCTTCTTCAACATGCTGTTGTGAGTTATGTGGATTAAGGGCTTCATTGTATTGCCATGCTGATGATGCATATCTATGTAGAAAATGTGACAAATGGGTTCATGAAGCAAATTTCTTGGCCCTTAGGCACATTAGGTGCTTTCTCTGCAACACATGCAGCAATCTCACAAGAAGATGTGTTATTGGTGCTTCATCTGAGGTTATTCTTCCTGCTAATGTAAGTTGGGCCAATGGAAACCTTCCTAACAACAGCACCAACACAACAACATGTTCAAGAATGCATGGTAACCATGATGATGATGGTGATGTTGATGTTGGCCTTTCCCTGTCTCTTTGATTTGATTCTTCTTTCTTTTTAGAGATGATGCATGATTTTCTGTATTGGGGATGATTTGTATCTTCATGGTTCATAGATAGAGAGTTTAGTGGACAGACATATATCAGGTATATTTATAGGTTGGTATAATATTTGAATGTATATCATGATGATACACAATAAGAAAGTTGTTAATGCATGATGTGTTCAATGTTAAACTTAAATCTCTTTATAATTTCTATGGTTATTTTACTTCAAATCAATACCAAATCAGGGATGGTCTAATGATAAAACTGGTTTATCACACTGCAATTAAAGAGTCAATCTTTTTTTTTAAGGAGTTAATCTTAATCAAGCTGAATTTATATTATAAAATAGTTATGCACAACCAGTGGTGGGGCTAAATCCTGCATTTGTCAAAACAGGCAAATAGAAATAGTCATCAATATCTCCAATTTCATAGGAAAAAGAAGAAGACAAAATCAAAAACTCCTTGTTGGAAAACAAACAATTTGTTTGTATTATTGTTGAAAGAACAGTTACCATTCCCTAAGAAAATATGGAGAAATAAAAAGCATCATGATGATTATTGAGGCAACAGAGAGGATTTCAAAGTTGCTGCTGCTGAAACTGGCTTCCAACAAATGTCTCAATCCACACTTGATATTGCTCACTGACCTGATGAAAACAGAATCAAGATTTTTAAAAATTCTGGTGCTTACTTTTCAAGGATGAACATATAGTCCTGTTAATACTAGAAACAATGAAAGTATAAATGTCAAAAGTATATACAGGCAGTTATCTTACCTTCTTTGTTTGTTTGTGATGCAATTTGAATCTGTTCACTTCAAGCCTCATGTCCCTCCATGTTCCATGCCTTTTATCTCTTACATTTATTACTTTACATATAAAAGAAAATGGAATATCTTGGTATGCATACAATTTCTTCTTCTCCAAATTTCCAAATGCACACTTCTGCATACCTTTGTTTTCATCTAGACACTAATAATGCCTTTGATTGAGAAACCTGTTAAAAAAGCTCTAACAGGTTTTGAACAATTATGTTGTTGCATTAAATAATTTGTTCCATTAAGAACTCAGAACAAAAACAATGTATGCACAATGTTTGAGAACAGAACCACATCTTGCATGAAAAAAAGTAGTGATTGCACATAGGATGCTTATTCAGGCTTATTCTGCAGCAGAGGGTCATAATCATATTCTTCTCCTGCTTTCACAAATCTACCTTTCACTCGCTTTCTAGCCTCGGCCCTTGCCTTCCGAGATGCATATCTTATTTGTTTGCCAAACCTACACAGAAGAAATCAGCAACTTACACAGTTAAGAGAAACATAATCATCACATTTGGATCATTATGTATTAATGTGTAAAGAGCTAAAGGCACATACCTTCGAGTTTTCTTTTTCTCATTGTATCTCATTTTAGCTTTCTCCCTTCTCTGTGGGCATGTACCCTCCAAAGTTGATTCCTCACCTGTGAGAACCATTGATGACAACTCACAATCTAAATCAGTAGCACTGCTGTCTCCAGTAATGGTGGATAGCTGCATCGATGTGCTCGAATGAACTTGGCCCTGATGAGGGAATCCAAGATTGATGTCTCTGTTGTAAATAGGATTCACAAGTGCAGATTGAAAGGTCTTACAATCTTGTTGGACTGATGATGATGCCTGAAACAATCATCAAGTTTGCATATCAATGAGGAGTTTAAGAAATAAGAGTTAAATGGACTAGTAAGATAAGATTACCTCAATGGAACTCTCGGTAAGACATTTAGATTCTGTCACTGATATGTTATTATCCATTAATAAACAGTCTAATCCTCCATCCTTAAAGCAGCCAAATATGTCATCAGCATTTTCAAAGTTTAACTGAATAACATCATCCACAGTGAGACCTTTACATACACCATTTCCCTCTTCAATTCCTAGGTCCTTGAAATTAGGACACCCCTGCAGATATTAAGTTCCATAGGTATTGTTATTACAGATAAGTTAGCAACCAAAATGAATGATACTATACCTTTGGCTGGTTTGATTCTGGAGGGAAGAAAAGTGCTTCTTGATCTTTGCAGAATTGCATGCTATCTGGATTTGATGGAAGAATGGGAGACAGATCCATCCAAGGCTCAAATAAATCATCATCATTATCATGTTGCTCCACACACTTGCTTGTGCAGCTTCCATTTCCAGAAACTGTAGTACTAATTGGTTCCAAACCACCACCACCACATGAGGAGTTAGCATCAAACACAAAGGACCAAAGCCTAGACAAGTCTCCAAAAGAGGGACAACCAGTATAGGACTTCAAAAGCAGGCGACCGTGTCCCATGAACAAGCACTCGTTGCGATTCCATTCGCAGGCTTCACACACACACATGTTGTGATCCACACATCGGATAACAGCTGATTGGGAATAGCAGTGATCACAGAGGAGAGAACGCGCATGTCTTCTTGAAAGAGGATTGGAAGAGTGCACAGATGCATCACAGTTCAAGCATAGGCGTGCAGAATCCGAGTTGCAATACACAACAGCTCTTACAACACCACAAAATTCACATAGGGGTTCCATGATCTTCCTATAACTATAATGTCACTGGTTCATTCAAACTATACTAAAGAAAAAAACTAACATAGCTTTATAATAGAGGCAATTCAGCTTTTGTATAATCTAGTAATCCTCCAATTTGAGAACCACGCAGCACCTAATCCTTCACCGTTTCAATGAAATCAACCAAAGAGATTAAAGCATCATGGCAAAAATAACATAAACCAACAAAATGCTAACAAAATTAAGCCAAACCTGCAGAACAATTCAACATGCATCATGGTCAATATACCTCTTCATACCATCATAGATACATAAACATGTAAAATGTGCATTTATCTATGTTCATAGACAGAAACATAAACAAGATAATTGAATAACAGGACAAAACTCAAGTATATCAAAATCAACATATCTAATTCTAATTTGAATAGTGTCATATAATTAATAACCGAGCCTTACCCTCACCAAACCAAAAATGCTGAATACCTGTGCAGATGCAGCTGGTACAGAAAATCATCCAATGTCAAGAAATACCAAACACATGATATGGCAATAAAGTGAAATGAAGTGTGTTATATCTAGCAGGAGCAAAATGTGTTAGAGATTATTGTAGGAGCAAAATGTGTTAGAGATTATTGTAGTGGTGAGGGTGCTAGCTAGTAGAAGTGAGCTTGGTTGAGTTAGTTTGCGAAGCAAACATAGTATAGTAACTGAAAAACAAAAAAGGTTTGTTATTTATTCATGGTTTTCCTAGGTTTGCTATAATTGTCTTGTGTCTCATGTGGCAAAATATGAGCTTCAAGAATTGTTGGCATGTCTGAGTAGGATGAGTTTGAGGCTCAAAATTCATCCATCTTATTTTGGTGTGAGTATAATAGGCGTTTTACTAGGGCATTAAACAAAATGGTAAAATTAAAGGTTAAATAGTGGCCAGAAGTTTGTGAAAAGAGGTGACATCAGATTTTGGAATTGGATTTAGGATACACATGGGGTTTGTTACTTAGCAGTAACAGATTTTGTTTTGTGTTATGTGGGATCAGATAAGATTACGTGGAAATGTTTGTGGTAAAAGATTTTGATTTTGTTGTTGCTGAGCTTGATCTCTATGTGTCACTTTTGCTAAACTTTATCCATATGTTGGATTTATTAATTAAATATATGAATATTTCGTGTGATAAAATAAAAATATACAAAAAGAAACTGGAATAATTGTCAAGCATCGTATATTCATATCATCATAATTCATATGTATTGGTTGTATTCTATGCCCCAAAAAAATAAAATCATCATATGTATCTTGTTTTAATTTTGTCAAAATTGACGGGTAGGTGTCAATTAGCATAGTAGTCCTTGGGAAATTTCTGTATAGGTCCCTGAAAAGTGAAATATTGGCTGGATGCCTCTTTATTTGTTGGTGTATAGCAAGTATCACCGGATAAAAATTCAATGACTAATTCTTTGAGTAAGACAAAGTAGGTGACCTTCCAAAACAAGTAAAATAAGCGATCCTCATTTCTATCCTTGAGGAAGAATCAAACCCATGAGAAATAGTTAATTAAAGATTCTCATCTATATGTATCTCTTGCTTTTAGCTGCAGAGTCATGTATAAAATTGTAGAAATTTGTGGACACTAAAGTTAGTCTCACATTGAAGGAAACAAAAAAAAATAAAAAATTTATAAGATGATAGGCTCATTTACTTGATACTTTAAGGTTTTGAAATAATTGTGGTGTCTTGTTGTTATAAGAAAGTAAGCTGATAATTTTGGTGATTTCATTTAACAATGGAAGATTTCGCAACCTAATTAAGAGGCAACATGAAATATCAGCATGGAGTGCTCATGAGGCAAAGCTCCTCCTCTCAAGTCTTAACATGCCGTCTCCAAAGGCCCCGCGTGTGGTGGGTCCTTGTGACTACCATGAACCACCTATGTAAATAGGGAATCAATGTGAAATATTTTTATCATAATTCCTCCCAAACTTTTCCTTAAAATTATATTTATGGATTAATTTTGTTAGAAAACGAACCTTTTCAAGCGATAATGAATTAGCAAAGTAGCCCTTGGGAAATTGCTGTAGAGGTCCCTTGGTTTATGCAGCAGCAGAGTCATGTGCAAAAATTGTGCATGGGGCTTTACTCAATTGTTGTTGTTCAAAAATCAAAACTGAGAATCGTGCTTCTTCACCATCATGATGTGAGATCCCTTATTCACACACACTCCACGCAAAATTCATCTTCACATCAACGCCAATTCTTCGATTAGGTTCGCTGTCTACTCTTTACGCCACTTCTCGCCCTTTCTCTCTCTCCAAAGTTTTATAGATCTGCTTAATTCATCATTTCCCCGCTAATTAACTCCGATTTCAATTTTTATCTTTAATGTCTTAGCCTTTTTTTGGGTTAATCGTTCCTGAAATCTTATAATGTTAGCTCCTCAATGATATATAATAAGCTTGTGTTATAAATCCCCTATTCATCCTCTATCTGCTAATAATTATGTTGATTTCTTCACTCAATTTTCTCTTTCTGTTTGGTTTTGTTGTTTCAATTTCAGCATTTGCATGTTGGCAGGTTGTTGGCGTAATTAGTGCATAGTTGATTGAACTTTTTCATCTATGTTTGGAGGACTTGCTGTTCCTGCTAATAGTCCACATTTGAGGAAATCTGGGAGCAGAGCTGTTGTCTCTGATCTTGGTAACTGCTCTTTTTTCTGTTTAGCAGTTTTCTTTTCTACTTTATCTGTGGTTATGTACAACTTATGTACTTTGTTTTAAGCAGATGAGCATGAGGTTGAAAATGGTGCTGAGGAGGGTTTCTTGTATCCTGGGGAGGTGAACGATTCCAAGGGTGGCGTGGCACCAATCAGTGCCACCATGATAATGCCCTCGCCTATTTTACTGTGGAGATTCAAGGTTTTTATACGTTGTTATACTTTTGAAGATAATATCAGTTTATCATGTATTTGGTGATGTTGCTCTCAACAAATTCTAAATTGTTTGACTCACTGGTGCAATGCTTACATTTCATTCTTGTGGTTTTATTGTTATATTTGAATTGATGCTTCCAAAGCTACAAGAATAATAGTAAATGTGAGCTGCAATTCTGTCTCTAGCCCTATTGCATGGCACCTACTACTGCTTTCCTAAATTCCCTCCCCCCGCCCCTCTCCCTGCGCTGATTCTTTTACTCTTTTGTTGAATCTAATTGAGATGGATTTCCAGGTATTATTGTTCCTTGTTTGGGCCTTCATCTGTTGCAAGGTGTGTGTCTCCGACTCTCCTTAACTTATGACTTAGTATTGCCACAATCTTATTGGACATTGTGAATGCAGGTTGGATGGGATTCTGTCATGAGAATGAGTGCTGACAAACGGGATCTGTTTCTATATGAGGCATTTTTGTATTTTAACCCGCTTCTTCTTGCGGTTAGTTTTTTTCTCTACTAGAGTCTCTTTACCCACAAGCATATCTGCATCTAGGTTTGAGAGGGTTAAATGATATTTTAATTTTTTATGTGCATCCTTTGTTGTATCATTATGTCTTCTTATTTTTGCATTTCAGGCTTTAATGGTTTGGCTTTGGGGAATCAACTTATGGTTTTTTGCTCAAGCTGGTGTCAATTATGCAAAAATATTTGATCTTGATCAAAATCACCTTACTCACAGAGAAATATGGAAGGTAAAATCCGCCATCACTTTGACCTATGCGGTGTTTGGAAAATGGAATAGTTTTTTGTAATGTTGCAATGGAAATAGAAATGTTAGTGGACTGATATGGACTGCTGCAGCCGTTTCTGTTTCAATATATGGTTTGCTTTGGAATGGATTTGTACTTCTTTTATTAGCAGTTCTTCTTTTATCCATACTACAAGTAGAGATAAACAGAGCAAATATGAATTCTTTTCAGAATCATCCTTCCCATTTGTCTAGGAGGGAATAATAATTCCTTGAGGGATCAAGCCATGGAATTTAATGATGTTTAATAATTTTAGCAGACTAAGGAAAAAAGGAACCTTTATTCCACTGGAATACATGTAGGAATGGAATGATCATTCTCTGATATGTCTACTAAATGTGCTATTATTGATTTTTTTTTTCTTTTTAATGAATCTTTGCATTAGTTTTTGGTGCTTTGCCTTCAGTGTGACTATGGTGGAAAATTGCAATCTTTTAATGGCTTCATTTTACACAGTTTCTTTCCTTTCTTAAGTAGGCTTTCTAATTTTTGTTTGTCTTGAATGCTTGACTGCTTTTTGTTCACCAATGCAGTGTGCCACATGGATGACAATTATTGTTCCAACCAGTATGACGGCATATATTTATCTTTATTCTCATGGAGAAGTTTCATATGCTGCATCACAACCAGTGTAATAGATGCATCCACTCTTAACTGGTTATTATATTTAGTCCTTTTGCTTGGTTATCTTCTTTATCAGTTTAGTTCTGTAAAATTGTCTGTTATATTTTTCAAGTGTAACCAATAAGTTTGAAGTACTAGTCCACGGAACTGCTGCACATTAGCTGCATATCATCTTTGGGATTGAGACTGCTCATCTTACTGGGATGCAGTTGCAGAGGTGCTCTGCAGTCTGCATCTTGTTAATTAGAGTATTGATTTAAAATTTGCATAATCTTATTATGCTGAGATGGGAATCATACTTGATTTTTTGGTATTCAATGATGTCCTCAGTTTAAACTCAATGGAGTGGGTGAGGTGTAATGGGAGACGGGAAGGGAGAAAATTTATTGTATTTTCTTCTTGGTATATGTTGATGGATGAACATGTTCTTCGTATGGATACTTTACAACTTTTTTAATCTGGACTCGTTATGGGAGATAGGTGGTGCCTTGAATCACTCAAGTTTTCAGTTGCCAAAACTTAAATATGATCAAGTTGTTATATTTGTTCATATGACTGGTGGAAATTATAGTTAG
>JASCZI010120892.1:114580-129685 GCA_036250425.1 Stylosanthes scabra | reverse complement strand
CCCCCCCCCCCCCCCCCCCCCCCGAAAAAAAAAAGTTCTTGTAAGAGTTCTAAGTTTTCCTTGTATTTCTATGCAGGTGCTCCTATATGCTGGCGTTGTTTTGCTTTTGATATTCCCCTTTGATATCTTTTATTTTTCAACTCGATATTACTTCTTAAGGACATGCTGGCATATAGTTTTCCCATTGCAGGCAAGTTTGCTCTTATTTGGATATATTGTTTTAATAAGAATATGATGGGTGCCTGTTGTCAATCAATAACATTCTTAGTTTACAGAAAATATACTATTATGTGGACAAGAAAAAAAAAAAAAAAACCCTTGAAGAGGCATTGGCTCATTGGTTTGAAGCTTTTCCTCTCTTTCCTCAAAGATGCTTGGGAACTGTTTATGTTAAGGTTTAGAAAATTTATAAAAAAAAAATTATTTTGATTTTTTAGAATTTTAGGAATTTCATATGTGCACCTGAACTTTACCAACAACAACAACAAAACCTTATCCCAGTAGGTGGGGTCGGCTACATGGATCAAGTGACGCCATTGAGCTGTGTCATGTAACATGTCTACAGAGAGACTATTTACATGTAGATCTCGTTTGACCACCTCGTTGATGGTCTTCTTAGGTCTACCTCTACCTTTCACCCCATGTCCATCTTCCATCTCATCCACTGGGTGCTCTTTCGGTCTTCTTCTGTCCAAACCACCTAATACGCGATTCTACCATCTTTTCAACAATAGGCTTTGATCCATGTCATGAAGATTCGACTAAGTTTTTATGTTGGCTGTCGAAGACCTAACACAATCCTCCTCCTTTATCCGGGATTGGGACCGACTATGTACCGCAAGTGTAACATAGGCATAGTTTGGACCTGAAGTTTACCAAACTTCAAATTATTCCTTACCAATTTATGCTTTTAATATTTGTTGGAACTATGCCTGAATATACATGGTCTAATATATTTGTATTTTCATGTAAACAGGCAATATCATTCTCTGATTTCTTCTTGGCTGATATTTTCACTTCCATGGCAAAGGTCTGCTTCGCTTTTCACCATATGTTTCTTTTGAAAATTTAAAATAAACATAATTTGTTTATATAAATTTTGGTTTCTAACTTTTTATTAATTCACTCCTTTATTTATTTAGATTATGATTTTATGCAGGTTTTTTCTGATCTGGAGCGGTCTGTATGTAGGATGGTACATCGGCAGGTTTGGTTCTGATTGGTTGAAGTTAATGTCTTTTACCATTTAGAGTTAACTTTTTGTTATTTTATGTAACTTATGGGTCTCCTATTTTGATTTTGGCAGAATGTTGTCAAATTTATGCATATCATTTATATATAGCACTGAAATCATGGAACAAGTTTCCTTGATTTTGTTCAAAATGTTCTCGAGAAAAAAACCAGCACTCTGGACTCGATAGTATTGATATTTGTAATTTGTCTTCAGATTTAAGCATACTTTCCATTCTCCTTTTCCATAGAGCTTGTTCATTAAGTTAGAATTTTTAGTTTTTAGGCTTGTATATTTTATTCTTGGCTTTCAAAGATGCTTGATTGACTTATCTGATTAGGGGATCCATTTTCCCAAAACCCTTGTAGGTTGCCACGATTGCTTGGTTGGAAGCTGATTCTGTGTGTGGCAGTCACTCTCTGGCAATCCCTTTAGTGCTTGTCTTGCCTTATCTTTTCCGTCTAAACCAATGTCTTCGGCAGTACAAAGATACTGGGGAGAAAAATTGTCTTTTGAATGGTAAGAGCTATTTATTGCCTTAACTCTTGCTTCCTTTTTGTTTCCCATTTAGTACTATTTTTAGTTAAAAACTGTTGCTTCTATCTTGGGATTGTAATATGTGAAGAATATTGGTTTTCATGTTGGAGTCTGTTATACTATTATACTGCTTTAGCTATAATTATATTCTTTCGTTTGAAATTTAACTGCCGGTTTTCTACATTCTTTCTTTCATTGATTGAGTTCTTTAGTCATTAATGATCAATCGACATCTTTTCTTAAACAGATGGTTTTACTGCTTTGTATTGATAATTTGATATTCTTGTCTTTTGGTTATGGTTTCAGCTTTAAAATATTCAACCGCAGTGCCAGTGATTTTTCTTTCTGCCCTTAAATATCACGTCTTCCCTGATAAATGGACAAACTTTTATAGGCCTCTCTGGCTTCTGTCAAGTGTTGTGAACTCATCATACTCTTTCTACTGGGATGTGAATAGAGATTGGGACCTAAGGTATGCCTAATATTTGTTTACCATGCTTCTTTGACACATAGATAGAGACTGGCAAATCTTTAGGAAAATATGGAGATGAACATCTTGCATTGTAAATAAGCCTTGCATTGTAAATAAGCCTCTGTAATCTCTCAAAGATAGAATGAAAAAGAGAACACAAATGAAAAGAAAAAAAGATAGACACTGCAGTACTTATAGGGCCCCAAAGCCCCAATTCGGTGACAAAAGTTATTTAATTCCCTCTACTAAGATCCATCCTTCCCCTTGCCACAAAAGCAAGGCTGTTACAGTGAAATTCCTCCTCTGTCCCTGTTCTCTCTTATCCTATTATCCTAATCATCTGTTATTTTAGTAACCATGGGGTGCCTAACACGTAGATTATTCCTAACTGCATAGTTGCAAATTTTTCTGTCAGATTGATTTTATTTCCCAGCCAAACACTTCTGAAACTGGAAAACATTATTCTTCTTCCCAAAAGCATAACTAGTATTTCATTTATTAGAGTGGATGATTGTCTTGTGACGTGTGTTTTGATAAAATTTTCTTTCTCTTTCCCAGTGGCTTCACTCGAATATTCAAGTTCAGCAAGCCGCATATGCTCTCACATCTATTTCATGGAAGGAGATGGGTAAGGATTATTTACGTGCTTGAGTTCCCTAGTTTTCTCCCCTTCCAAAAATGGAGAACTCTTATCTCTTTTCAAAGTTATCAATTGTGACTTGCACATAGCAATGTAAACAAAGATGGAGCTTGAAAAGGGTCTTATGGATGCTATTGTTAATGTGATTTTGATTGATCTTTTGAATGAGTGAAGACCAACTTGATAAAACAAAAAAGGAGTACACTTTAGAACTGAAAAAAGAAAGAGCAATATCTTCCTCAATAATCTGAAGTTGTTTGTAACATTATATTACTTGGGATGGCAGGTTTACTTTTGGGTAATTGGAAGCAACCTAGTCCTTCGTTGCACGTGGACATACAAGCTTTCTGCACATCTTCGCCATAATTACCTCACAGTGTTCACCATTGCGGCCTTAGAAATTTTCCGCCGCTTCCAGTGGATATTTTTCCGCGTTGAAAATGAGTTGAACAAGATGAATGCCAAATCACACGTACAGCTCGCAGACATCTCAACCGAGGAAGAGAAATTGCTTCATTCCAACCACAATGTATAGGCTAGAAAGCATTTTGATGCTTTTGGTAGTATCATTTTCAAGGTATATTTTGTCGATAGGGGATCTCCATTCCATTTTGTCTGTATCAAGGCTTCCCCTCATTTACGAAATGTCATTCTTTATTCGCAGAAGAAAAACAGTTCATTCAGTTATTCAAGTGTTCATTCTCTCTTCATTTAAGGAACCCTAGCAAGCATGCCTTTGGGCTGATAACTTTGAACAATGAAAAAAAGAAGGAAAAAAAAAAGAATAATCCGATATTTTCTACGGTAAAAAAAAAAAATAGAAACAAACCTTAAAACACGATAAAATTACATATGTATAACACTAGCACAACATGAATATGCCTCTGCTTTTTGCGTTTGGCAACCATTTCACCATTGTCTACGAGCTGAAAGCAACGCTGATATCTTATTGCTTGAACTTTAATGCAACTAAAGAGGCCCTCAATAGAGACCTAGTATCCGAATTGTTGGGAAGATAGAATCAAACCAACGTAGTTGATCTTGCCAGTCTGTATATTCTTAGGCATGCTTTGTTTTTATTCCTAAGACAAAGCCACCACATACGTAGGAGTGGGACCCCCTTGAAGAATAATATTTAGCTTCAATTTTGGAAAGACACAGATCCTAATTCCTAACTAACTTCCAATCACAACCTTCTATAACTTAGTTAGAGACATAGCCACACACGTCAATTATCCATAGAGAGAGTGATTCCTCTTCCTCCAAACCACATAATAGAGTTGGAGTTATCGCCATCCTAGTCTTTAGCCACTCAAATAGCAACCTTATGAACACACATGCAAGTGAATCCACATGGCCTAAATGTTAACAGGGACTGAATACACAAACCACGGCCGGCAGCTTCAGCCGGAGACATGCCAGACCGAGCTAAACCTGCCGCGAGTGCTATGCGTCCTGTCTTCGACGTTGGAGAAGTTGGTGGCTCGAAATGAAAAGCTGGTGCATGAACTCAACCATGAGGTAGATGGATCCATAAGAATAGGGAAGAGCTTGAATGCATTCCATGGCGTAAGGGCCCCAAGAATAAGCATACCAAAGTACTTAGAGAGGATATACAAGTACACTAATTGCAGCCCTTCTTGTTTTGTGGTTGGCTATGTCTACATTGATAGGCTCACACATAAGCACCCTGATTCTCTTGTCATATCCTTGAACGTCCATAGATTGCTTGTTACCAGTGTCATGATTGCTTCCAAGATGCTTGATGATGAGTGAGTCTCTACAAAACCTCCTTTTGCTTTTGAATGAATTTAGTTATGTTCATTGCTAAATTAGTATATCACATCAGTTTCCTATTTTGGTATTGGTTTCTTGGAAAAGATAATAATATTGTTTCCTTGGATGTCAGGCATTACAACAATGCAGTATATGCAAGAGTAGGAGGAGTGAGCAATGCAGAATTAAACAAGCTTGAACTGGAGCTACTCTTTCTCTTGGATTTTGGAGTGATGGTAAGCTCAAGAGCTTTTGAGAGCTATTGCCTGCACTTGGAAAAAGAGATGGTGGTCAATGGCACTGGCACTGGCCTCATCAAGGTTGAAAGGGCATTGGCATCACCAAAGGCTATGCTAATCGATGAACGTGACCATAACCATCTTAACCATGAGCCTGAAATATTAGTTGAAGATAACAACAGCAGCAACCAAAGTTCTCCTCTACCTCAAATTCTGGATAGTGAACTCACTTAACTATGTCCTTTCTTTTTTTACCTCAATTTTTGGTCTCATGGTGTAATAGTTATTGGATTATTTGTGCTTGGAATACAACTGGGTTTATAATTTTTTTCCCTTTATTTAAAAATAAAATAAAACCTGCCATTATGCATCTTTCTTTTTGAAGTAAGCATGATTGCAGTATTTATTTGGAATGTGGGAAGAATTGGAAAGATGAGCCAATGATAGAGAAATGGTAGAGAGATAGTAGTGCGTAAATATGGTGGCAAGGTCAGAGACTCAAGCAAGTGGTTACTTATATTGCAGAGGCATAACATAGTAACATGTAATGTAAGAATGAGACTAGTAATAGATACCATAAAGAATATGTGATTTGTGACAGTGTAATAGTTTAAAATGATTCCATTTTTTTTGTTTGATCACGTTCGAACTCGAGACTTCTAATGACGAAAAGGGGAAAATGCGGAATGCCACATGAGATAGAGCTCGTCATTTTAATTTAAACCAACAAATTTTAAAAAGCATGCATTTAAATGATGGGAATGATAATAAGAAAACATTTTTGAAAGGTGAAACTTGGATACTAATTCTCTTCATAGAATCATAGCTATATATACAAACTAGCCCTTAGTATTAGTATTAGTTTTTGAGGGATTTGCATCTGATAAGAGATTGGTAACAAGTGTCATTGGGAGTCTGCTGTGGGGATCCTGCTGAGTGCATCTGAGAGCCACCATAAGCACTTTGGTAACTTGCTCCATCACCTGGGTGTCAATGAACTCTTGTGCAAGCTCTGAATCCACAATGTGGCCAATTTCAGCTGTTTCTCTCCAGAGGGATCCAACCCAAGCCACCAAATCACCATCATCTGCTGCCTTCTTTCTGGTTATGAGCTCAAGCAAGACTACCCCGAAACTATACACGTCTGACTCCCTGCTAGCTGTAGTTGCATATGCACTCTCTGGTGCAATATAACCAATTGTGCCAAGGGCAAGAGATGAGGACTCAGACTCAGACTCCTCCAACAGTTTGGCCATGCCAAAGTCAGCGATATGAGGCTCCATATCAGAGTCCAGAAGTATATTCTTCGGCTTGATGTCTCGGTGTACTATGGGAGGATCACAATCATGATGGAGATAGGCTAATCCATGAGAAATCCCAAGAGCTATCTTATACCTCACCATCCATTCTAAGCATGCTCTTGGATTCTTTTCATGCAACACATCATGGAGGCTCCCATTTGGCATGTACCTATACAAGATTAGTCCAAAATCTTTTCTCAACCAGAAGTCTTCTACTTTCAGCAGATTTCGATGCCTGATTCTTCCGAGGGTCTTGATCTCTCTCTCCAAGCTCAACTTCTGACTTGTGCTTGCACCAAATCCCAACTTCTTCACAGCAAAAGCCTTGTTAGGAGCCACCAGGGCTTTGTAGACAACTCCATGGGCTCCTCTTCCGATGACAAACCGTTCATTTAGGTTGTCTGTAGCCTCCATGACTTTTTTAAGCAAAGAGGAAGAGCCCTCCTCTCCACACAAAATATTGTTATTATTATTGACTCCATGCTTTGACTTGCCAGTAAAAGCAAATGCATAAAGCACTAAGGTGACAAAAATGGGTGATCCAATTGCTATCAGCACTATTTCAACTTTACTAAGGCCTTTCTGCTTAGGTGATTTGATATGGCATGGCTTCAGGTACCTGCTTTCAGTGCAAGTTGAACAAGTAATACACAGTCCAGGATTGCCCAAAAATGATGGCAATGAAGAATTTAGCAACTTCACTAGCATATCCGGCACAGGACCGCTAAAAGAGTTGTATGAAATGTTGATTTCAACTAATGATGCGAGTTCATCAAGAACTTGTATGCTTCCTGTCAAGTTGTTCCAAGATAGATCCAACATTTGCAAATTTTTCAGGCTTCCAATCTCTGCTGGAATCCCTCCTATCAGCCCATTGGAACTCAGATTCAACCCATACATCAAATTTTGCAATGCTCCAATAGATCCAGGAATGCTGCCTCCAAGCATATTACCACCAAGCTGCAATTCAGAAAGCATTCTAAATTTCGCAAGGAAAGTTGGGATGCCCCCAGTAAATTGATTCTCTCTCAAAATCAATGTTCTTAGCCCTGTCCAGCTCTTCAACCTAGATGATAATGAACCATTTAGGGAATTGTATCCCACATTAAACTTGTCCATTTTGGCACAATTTGACAGCTGAGATGGCACAGGACCTTCTAAGTTGTTGTGAGAAAGATCCAAAGTTCTAAGGTTCACAAGCTTTCCAAGCTCTGGAGGTATAAGCCCCGAAAATTTGTTCATGGACAAAATTAAGGTGGTGAGATTTCTGCAGTTTCCCAAAGTAGGTGGAATTGCTCCATCAATTCTGTTGTTACTGATGTCCATATATGTGAGACTTAGATTGGTTTCAAACTCAGGAAGAGGCCCAGTGAGAGTATTTTGTTTGAGAATGAGTCTGGTAAGAGTTGCACAACTTGCCAAACCAGGAGGCATGCTACCTTGAAGTTGATTGATGCCTAGAGTCAGCAAGCTCAAACTCTTGCCAGAACAGATATAGGGTGGGATGGTTCCAGTGAAGTTATTATTTGTAAAGTCCAGCTGCACTAAACTGCTATTGATTCCCAAGTTTTGAGGTATGACTCCGGAGAAGCGGTTGTTGAACAATGAGATGTTCTTCAGGTGTTTGAGTTCTGTCATTTCCAAAGGCAGCTCACCAGTGAGGTTATTGTCATACACATGGATATCTTCCAGACTCTGAATCTTCCAAATGCTCAGTGGAATTTCGCCGCTTAATCGATTGGAAAACAACTCAAGGTCCTTCAGTTCACTCAAATTCCCAAGATCACTTGGGATATTTCCCTCTAGTTGATTGGAATACAGTTGCAACTCTATCAAAGACTTGCAGTTGCCCATTTCGGAAGGTATTGTTCCGGATAAGCGGTTATTAGAGAGACGTACAACAGAAAGAAGGGACAGTAGACCAAAGGAGGGTGGAATGCTTCCAACTAAGTTACAGCTGACAAGAGCTAATTCTGATAAAACACTACAGTTCCCTAAGCCAGAGGGAATGCCTCCACTAAACACATTATATGATAGATCCAAAAACACTAAATTATCACAAGAAGTCACTGGAAATGGAATGGCACCAGTAAGGTTGTTGCTGGCAGCACCAAAATAAGCAAGATCATGGAGGCTGTTCAGACTATGAGGTAGAACACCCTGCAACAAATTGGAATTAAGAAACAACTCTTGCAGTTTGCTGCAGTTGCCAATGGATGAGGGAACTGTCCCAGATAACTGGTTATCATAAAGATACAGGATCTTGAGCTGAGTCATGTTCCCAATACTTATGGGGAGGGAACCGTTTAGATTGTTGTTAGAGAGGTCAACAATTTGGAGGTGGGAAAGTTGAGTCAAGGAAGGTGGAAAATGGCCTGTGAAAAAGTTATCAGTGAGGTTTATGTACCTTAAGTTGAGCAAGTTGTTGAAGGTGTCAGGTATTGGGCCATGGAAGGAGTTTGCAGAAAGGTCCAAATGGCGCAACATAGTGAGGTTCCCAATTTGAGGTGGTAAGGTACCGGCAATCCCGAAGGAATGGAGGTTAAGAGAGATGACATGGTGGGCATGATGGTCACATTGAACTCCTGCCCAGGAGCATGGAGAGGGAGAGGGAGAGGCTTGCCAGGTGGATTTTATGGAAGGAGGCAGGCATGTCCAGTGGCTCAAGAGTGAGAGCAGAGTCTCCCCTTCAGAGTTGAGTGCAGAAACAGCATGCAACAAGCAACATAACAAGAGAAGAAGCCTCATGGTACCAACAAGAGAGAAGGGCAAGGGCAAAGCCATTGAAATGGAACAAAAGTGGAATGAGTTGCAGTGTGAAGTGTGAAGAGAGAAAGAGAAGAGGTGACACACACAGCACTGCAATAGTTTTATTGTCATGTTGTGCAGATTGCGGTACAGATGTAGAGAGTAGAGACACATTGAAGATTATGGTTGGCTGTTGCATCGGTCATTACCACTTTGGCAGCATGGCATGAGATGAGATGAGACTTGTTTATTAATTCATTCACATTCACATTATGATGTTGGCATGCCTTTTTCCATAAATAAGTAAATAACATAAACTGGTAGCAGGTGGCAGTGGTGCTCCTGCCTCTGCTTTTATTTTCATCTTAAGAAAGTACTCCTTCCCACGTCTGAACGCACCTCCCAAATTGCAACCTCTCGTGTGAACTCAAGAAATAATGAACTACTTAGAGAGGATATACAAGTACACTAATTGCAGCCCTTCTTCTTTTGTGGTTGGCTATATGACTATGTCTATATTCACAGGCTCACACATAAGGCATTGGCATCACTAAAGGCTATGCTAATGGATGGACGTGACCATAACTTTAAGCCTGAAATATTAGTTGAAGATAACAACAGCAGCAACCAAAGTTCTCCTCTACCTTTACCTCAAATTCTGGATAGTCATGGTGTAATAGTTATTTGATTATTTATGCTTGGAATACAACTGGGTTTATAAAATTTTCCCCTTTTGTTTAAAAAAAAAAAAGAAA
Organism: Stylosanthes scabra; assembly: GCA_036250425.1. Lineage (NCBI taxonomy): Eukaryota > Viridiplantae > Streptophyta > Magnoliopsida > Fabales > Fabaceae > Stylosanthes > Stylosanthes scabra. The sequence continues at coordinate 119,986 of JASCZI010120892.1, read as the reverse complement.
AAATCAAAACCTACCATTTTATGCATCTTTCTTTTTAAAGTAAGCATGATTGCGGCATTTATTTGGAATGTGGGAAGAATTGGAAAATGTGCCAATGAGAGAGAAATGGTAGAGACATAAATGAGAGACTCAAATAAGTGATATTGCAGAGACATAAAATATTAAACGTGGGTGAGGTGTTTCGTGAAGACATCTTAATTGTTTTTTGGTAAGAACAGGTATTTAGATTAAATCTTGACTATTAATTCATTTTTAGATGTGAGAATGATAATTTGAGATATTAATTAACTCTCGTCTTCATGCAATAAATACATTTTACATCCAACTTGTAATCAACTAAACAATTAATGTTAGACAATATAATTAAGTGATATTTATTTTATTTTATTTATTATTTGAAAATAAAATTATTAATTAAAAATTAAAAAATAATTTTGCAAGTTGGGCGTTCACAAATAAAAACATGGAGTATGTATAATTACTTTTTCATAAAAAATTATATAATAATAAATATAATTAATTTAAAAAATAAAGTATATAAAATAAACCTTAAACAAAATTTAAAAATAATTATAAAGGAGACTTGATAAAGAAATAAATAATTACAAAAAAGTATTTTATTATCTTAATACATTGATTAGTTCATATATACTGCATAATAATATAACAATAAATAATAATTTTTTAAATATATATATATATATATATATTCTTTTATTTTTTTTCTTTTTTCATAGGCTATAGCAAAAATCTTACCCAACCCAATCCCTATCTGACCCAACTCGCTCACCACATAGAACAGTAAGAAAATATATAGAAAAGTTTTTAGATATATCGGTATATCTGTAATTTGTAATCACTGATTTAAATTTATTATATTTTTATTTTTTTTAATTAAAATTAACGGTTACAGATTATAGGTATACCGGTACACTGGTATACTTCAAATTTTTCCCAAAATATATGTCTATAGATATCAACTTATGATGATTATACATAATGTAACAGTGTGCTGTAATCTTACTTAGATGCACGTGTTTGTCGTTTAATGGACAAAGTGAAGTGTTTTTTTTTCCGGTAACAATTAAGGGGGAAAAAAAGGAAAGGAGATAGAATAATGATTATTATATCACTTAATTTAACCCATTCATTTATTTATTTAAATAAAAAATTAGATTAATGTCAAATAATATATAAACTAGCACATAAATATTTTAATAGAGAGCCAATTCATTTAGTAGTGAATGATAATTCATATATTTTATGGATGATCATTTTTATTCTATTTGCATGATAATATTTTTTATTTCAGATAATAATATTTTTTAAATTTTGAACGATGATTCAATTATTGATTCTTTAATGACTTTCTAATGTTGGTTCCGTAGCATTATTAAAAGAAAAAATATTGATAACAATAATTTTTAATCAATATTAACCAACTAAAAAAATAAAAAATTAATTTTTTTTTATATTTGTTTTATTTTATTTCTAAATGTGTGTTTATATATAGTTTTTCATGAATGTTTGTAAATTGTAATTACTATTTGATAAAGAAATTTTTTTTTATCCATTTTATAATAATAATAATAATAATAACCAATAATTCAAGTAAACTAATGTTGATTACTGAAAGTTGGTTCCTTATATTTTATTAATAATAAGAGTAATGTTAAGTGTATATTTTTAAAAATTAATTTTAATTAAATTATTTTTTTTTCATGTCAAATAAAAAAATATTTTAATGTTAAATGGTATAAAAATAATATAAAAATAAATTTTAATTTTTCATAAAAATAATTTAATTAGATAAAATAAATGTACGCATATTTTTTTAAAAAAAATAATATTAAAATAATATTATTACAGTAGTTATACACGTAAAAAAATGTTTAACATAAATTAATATAAAAGATAAAAGTTTAATTGCAAAATGATTAAATAAATTTTAAATTTTAACACGGTTCTCATGCTTAATATATTGATTTTTTCGCACTGTACTCTCGCCTGTCTTAGCTATATATCTATTGTCTTTTTATACTATTTACCAATTTTTCGGTGCATGAGAGAACACACTGTGTCTTTAATTATTAAAATTACAAAAATAAAATCCAACCTCTGTAAAAACATATTATTTCTGAGCCAAAAATAAAAATTGGGCCAAAAATACTCACTATTGCATAGACTCTTATTCATGATAAATCTATTTTTCAAAAATGAATAAAAAATAAAATTAATATATTTAATTGTAGAATTAAAAAAATAAAATATAAATATTAATATTTTTCAAGACCATTCAAACACATAGTCTTAAAAATTGTGTCATTCAAGTTTGTACAACAATCACCATTGTCAAAAGAGAGATAAGCTTCTAGATATTATAAATATTTAAGTGTTCTCACTAGAAGATATTTTAGGTATCTTCATAGTAGAATTTTTCTAAGATGTAATGTATTCATTAAGTGGCTAATTTTTGTATAATGTAAGAATGAGATCAGTAATATATACAATAAGAATATGTGATTTGTTGTTATGATGGGATATTGGTTAAGTCTGTTAGAATTACTTAATGCTTAGTATTATAAATAGGAAGCTAATATCATTGTATTAAGTAGGTAAATTAATAAATTGTTGAATATTAGTTTAATTAGAGTTTTCTCTTTTTCACTTGAAGTAAAAGAAAATTGTTCTTTCTTAATTCATTTTTTTTAATCAATTTAATTACCAAAATCTTCTTCTACTATAATTCTTACAAATCAATAATACATATTTCTTCTTTAATTTTCATATTTCTTAATTATGATTTTAACATTTATGATGTCATATATCATTATAATCTTCCTACAACATTGTTGGTTAAAATTAGTTGCTAGGATTCCTAGTATAGGAATAGTAAAAGGCTTTTAGGAGATGAGATCTCCTGTATAATTTTTTTTTTTTGGTATAAATAATTTAAGAAACTAGTAGAAGATCGTAGTTGGTTTTATAGTTGGGGAAAAAATCACCTCATCTTTTACAGGTAAACTAACTCAGACTTTTCTTCTTTTTTTTTTTTCAATAAAGAAGAGGACAACTACTGGACTAGATAACCTTCAGCTTTCATTTGATTTTTGTGATAGCGTAATGGTTTAGAATGATTCTAATTTAAAACAGTAATTTTTAAAAGGCATGCATGCAAAATTGCAAATGATAATGATAAAACATTTTTGAAAGGTGAAATGGAGATGACTTCAATAGTACAGCTTGGTTCTTAAAGATTCTGAGTAGAAAAATATAAAATAATTGTATAAAATGTCCCTTTTATCATTTTTTTATCGTCTTATTCTGCTACTACTATTAACAACAACACCATCAATGATATTACCGGCACCACCTTCTCTTCTATATATAGCTTTTGCTACTATCACATGAACACTAACAACTCCATTAATGGCAACATCAATAATAATTGTTTTCTTTTTCTTCTTTCTTCCATTTTTTTTTGGGGCAAGATTCCACCACAAACTTGTGCATCTTCTTCATTTACTCCTGATTGAAGTTTGTCTTGAACCTCTTCTTTCTTTTAGTGTTGAGGAAGAAGAGGTAGCTCCATAATAATACTTATGAAACTGAGACCAAAATATAATTTTTCATTTAAATTAAACAGAGGCTTTGAAGGTTTTTAATAATTATTTATTGAAATGAATTACATAGATAATAGAACATATAATAGAGACAACATAATGAAGATTGAGATATATTAGGAGATAATGTCTATTAGTTAAAATTAAAATCGGAAGGCGAGGAAGATGACTGAGTCCTTGTAATAAAGGGGCGGTGAAATAAAGAGAAGGTTTTTGATCGTTGTGGGTGGTGACTTGGCCTGAGTGTGAGATGGGAGAGAGAGGAGAGAGAAAAATGAAGAGAAGAGAAAATGACAAAAGTGAAATTTCACAACAAAGCTATTTTCTAAAATATTTAAATGTAAATATGATTATTATATAATTATTGAAAAACTTTAAATCTCATCCATTCATTTAAATATTAAACGGTCATAAATTATAAGAAATTTTGTTCCATCAAGGACCAAAATATACTTTCTTCATTAAAGAAAGCTCCTTCTTTTCATATTTATATATACAAATTTTAGAAATAAAAATTATTTTATCATTAAATACATTTTTTACTAGAAATAATAATTTTATTAAATTTTTGTAAAACTACATTAAATTAAAATAATTAATTTTAAAATTATTTATTATTATTAATGTGATCATACATAATAATGGATTAGTCACAAAAAAAAAAAAAACATAATAATGGATTGTTTGTGTACAATTGTGGTGCATAAAAATTATTTTTTTTAGTGACTGCATGAAAATTAAATTGTTATATTAGATTTAGATGACAAATCGAGTAGACACAAAAAATAAAAAAATTACAAATTGAGTTTAATATGAAGAAAAACCGAAATTTGCTTTTAACTACCACTAGGCACTAACAGGTACTAATTAGAATTGGGAATTAAGAAGGAAAAGAAAAAAAAAAAAACAATAGAATAAAAGTATAGAACTGACAGTATTACGAAAGCTCTCTTTTTGCGTGTTGGGTTTCGAACATTCGTTGTTTAGTTCCTTGATTTCTTCCTCCATTCCTTCACATAATCAATCCACATATGGAGTGAGTTGTTCTTGAAAGGGATGATGAACGAGTTAAGTTCTCTGTGTATCTCTGAAGAGTGAGCCTTGGAAACTGGAACTTGCAATTCTGAAGAAAAGGAATCTTCTGTGGTGTGTGTGTGTGTGAGAGAGAGAGAGAGAGAGATCAAGAAGAAAGATTATCATAGACAGACATGGCAACGGGTGAAGGTGACACCCCAAAACAAGAACTTTTCCACCTTATCAAACGCTTCGGTGCTTATGTCACTCTCAAGATCTCCAACATCTTCTCCATCTCCCTCCACAACCTCGTACCTCTCTCTCTCTCGTGCTTTAACCTCAGTTTTCCTTTTCCCCTTTCAATGGGCTCATGCAATTGGATCTGATATGAATTATGATGCAAAACCTTATCTTTTTGTCTGTTGTGGTTTGCCCTATTTGAACTTATTTGTTCCTGTTCCTGTTCCTGTTCGGTTTCTTTTTTTTTTTTTGGGTTTGTATTTACTTATTATTGATTGGGGGGAGTCCGGGATAGTGTAGTTCTGAGCTGAATTTTTGAAAGTTTCTATCTTTTTGATAAAATTTCATCTGGGTTTTTGCAAGTTGGTTGCTTTTACCTGACTCAAGTGAGCTAGAACTTAGCTTAGCTATGATTATTTTGGATTAAAATTTAATCAACTAAGCTTAGTTTAATGCCGGATGTGGCCTTCTGTACAAAGAAAAGTTTGTATGCTCTAGTTTGTTATCTAAATAGTCCCAAAAAAAAAAG
>JASCZI010120892.1:102675-114528 GCA_036250425.1 Stylosanthes scabra | reverse complement strand
GAAAAAGGAGGAAGAAGGTGATTTAACCATACATCATAAGGGGTCTCTTATAAAGATTGTTAGTTTTGGTGCTTCAAAAAAAAATGAGGATGGTAATGATGAGTTATATCTTCTATTAATTATCCCTTCCAGTGAAGTTATGTACTTTAGAATATCAAAGTAATGTAGTCTTGTTTCTGTCTTTGTTTCAAAGCTTTAATCCTCATTCAACTATACTATTCTTAGGATTCACGATCTATTGGGGCAGTAGCTGGTCTTGCTGTTGCCATTGTTTTCACCTGGAGGATGTTGAGATCTCCTGCTGGATCTCAACGCAGGCAACAAAAACGGCAGGGTGCTTCATCTAGTAATTCTGGAGTCGGTGCACATTCTAATGCCTCAGTAGCTCCTACTGAAGGTTGTTCGCCCTCAGATGATTCAAGGGCACAAAATGTTGTTGAGGAGTTCTTTCAGCCTGTCAAGGTAAAATACTTTCATTGGCTTTCCCCTTATCTTCAGTGTCGAGATCAGGCAATGCATGTGCCAATTTGGATTAATAAAACGGGAGTTGGGTTGCATTTGGTAGCTTTTTGTGTGATTGGTAATTCTAAGCTCTTTCTTTTTCCCTTCCAAATTTTCAGCCAACTTTGGGGCAGATAGTTAGACAGAAATTGAGTGAAGGAAGAAAGGTAATTTATATATTCCCTCTGACTTTTATACCTTTGTGCAACTTAAGTAGTGAAAAAACCGAATTATGAAATTTGATGACGTGTGGAAAATTTCTTACAAGTTTGAGTTGTTACATATGGTTATGATCAATGTTTACTGACTTTTATCGCCACTATGTGTATATAGGTAACTTGTCGTCTTCTTGGAGTGATCCTTGAGGAAAGTAGTCCGGAGGAGCTTCAGGTGGTTAGCTTGTCCTGTATGATGATTTTTTCCTTTCTAAGAAATGAATATGAATAGAGAAACCAATGTGATTCATCTTGTTTGTTGGCAGAAACAAGCAACTGTGAAGTCCTCTGTGCTGGAAGTGTTGTTGGAAATAACAAAATTTTGCGATTTATATCTCATGGAACTAGTTTTGGATGATGAAAGCGAGGTGCGTAATTTATCAGATTATATCATTTACTCCTCACATCTTATTGACAAGCTTAATGGAACTAATGAGCAATACTTCACATTATGTGCTGCAAATTCACCATCTTCCAACTTTATCAAACTATTTTTCAACCAAATGATTTAGAACTAATACGTCTATATCCGCATGAAGCAAAAAACTTATACATGAGGATTCAATTCTTGAATCTGGTATGATTGCTATTGTATCTTGTTAGTGAGGCATTACACACACACACACATAATGTCACTTGGAGACCCGTAACTTTGTCCAGCTAATCCTCCGCGCGAAGTAATGGTCACTGTTAAGTTATCACTATCTTGTGATTGCTAGCTGAACTTGCTGAGTTTGTATTTCATACTGGTGTTGATATTAAGTTTGAGGCAAACTAAAATTGCTTGCAACTGTATCACCTCTATTGCGATAACCACGTTCGAAATCATTTACGCTTATAAGCCTGGATTATTTATGCAGAAGAGAGTTCTTGTTGCATTAGAAGAAGCTGGGGTATTCACTTCTGGTGGTTTGGTCAAGGATAAGGTATGTCAATATCAATATGCACCAGTCATTACACCATAAAATGTATTTAATGCCAGGTTGTGGTCCTTGCCTGCATGTTTCTTTAATGTTCCTTTTGAGTTCTTCAATGAAAATGTCTCTTTGATATCTTCACCTTTCCTGCAAAACTATATCTTCTTGATCATTGTTGTTAGTGAAAAAATCAAACAAAGGGATTGACTTAAATGTTGAAAATAAAATTACATCAAAGTCCCTTGAATGTCTGTATCATGAATGCAGTAAATATCCACTGCTTGCCAGCTATATTTTCTTCTGTTCTTCATGATAACCTTTATGGTACCATTGGTACCTATATGCAGGTTCTCTTCAGTAGCACAGAAAATGGACGATCATCGTTTGTTCGGCAATTGGAACCGGATTGGCATATTGACACAAATCCAGAAATCATCAACCAGCTAGCTGTATGTTCCTATATTTTCAACAACTCAAAGTTCATACTCTAATGTAAAATTCGGTATGTTATCTAATCATGAATAAATTATGTTGCAGAGGTTTATCAAGTATCAACTTCATGTATCTCCGTCTAAGACCGAACGAACAGCAGCCAACGTGTTCAGTGCTCCTTCCCTGGAACAGTTCTTCGGATCCATATAAGACTCAAACCTCCACAAATCAAATGTTGTTATGAATTTATAATAGTTTGTTCCTCTATGAGTTGTGGATTCAACCTTCACCACACTTTTCTTTTTCTCAGCTGTTTTAGTGTTTGAGAAATAGGTTATATGTTGTTATTCAAGCTTAACATGGGTTATCACCCTGCATAGGTGAAAAGACATGGAATGTATGTGCAATGATGCTTTAATGAAGAAGTTTTATTTTCTCTCTCTTTTTCTCATTTGGTTTAAAGTTAGTGCCTTTAGATTAACAACTTCTGATAGATATTTGTATTTGGGCAACTATTACAATAAAAATCCTCTTCACCGGAAGATTTAGCCTTTAAAAAGCGTTGGTAAAAATAAGAAATTTTCATATAAAGATAACTTGATAGCATCCATTTTGGAAAAAAATAAAATGATTAAGTAATTTGGCTTTTCTAAGTTCTAACTTTTTCTTTAATAGAAAACATATATTCCTTCCGAAAGTTACATATTGTTTTTCAGTAAAAGGGGACTAAACCATAGTTTTATTTTTGTATTATTATGTTGACCCAAAAAGAAAGTATTATTGTTATTTTACAATTTTTCATTGATAATTGATAATTATAATTGATTTACTTTTAGAGAGTGAATTTTTCAGAATAAAAATAAATAAATAAATAATAAAGAGTAAATGATTCATATCATAAGCTAGTTTGTGTTTCTCGGCGCCGTCACTCTCCCAATAACGTTGGTGTCTCTCAACTCTGTTTCCGAGTTTCTGTTTGTTGATGACACTCATTCATTCAATGGAGGAACCAATTTGCCCAATCGACTCCACCTGCCAAACTCAAATCTCTGCTCTTCTCTCTCCTTCCTCCACTCTTCACCTTCAGGCACTCTCTTCCTCATATTCTCAACTTCTCTGCTTTCCATTTTGCTCTCTCCTTCATTTTTCATTGCTTCTTTTTTGTTATCACAGGAATATTATCACACCCTTTTGTCTGCAAGGCACTGCAGCTCCATCACTGTCAAACAAGATGCTAACTTTGGCAAAGGTACTACTCTTCTGTGTAGTATGTATGTATGTATGTATGTAAATGCTCCTCAAATGGGGGTGTGTTCTCAAGTCTCAACAACTTTTTTATTATTTGTGTTGCTGGGGTATGTATATATGTGTTTGTGTGTGTCTTCTGCAACTTGTGATCAACAGGGGTATTTGCTGCCATGGACTTCTCTGATGGGGACCTTGTTCTCAGGGACCAAATACTTGTGGGGTCTCAACACTCTTTCAACAAGGTTTTTGCTTTTCCTAATTTACTTCTGTTTTTATTTTTAACAATTATTGGTCTTGTTTATGAAGAGTTATTCTTCTTTATCTTATGTTGTTTTGTGCGTGTGAACTACTTTGCAGATTGATTGTTTTGTATGTAGCTTCTGCTTTCGTTTTATCGGTTCCATAGAGCTTCAAATTGGAAGGAGGCTTTACCTGCAGGGATTAAGGGATTCTGAGAGTCATGGCTGTGATGTTGGAAGCTCTTCGGGCTTGTCAAAAAACATCCATGGGATGGATTCATCATCTGATGATGAGGACGAGGGAACTCGGCAATGTGGTTCCAGCAGTTCCAAAGATAAAATTCCTCTCCCTGAAGGTGTTGTGGAATCTTTAATGAATGGTCAACTGAATTTGCCTTTCTCTAAGGAGTTCTCGTTGCCACCAGCGGTTCCATGCCTCGGTGGATGTGGAGAAGCTTACTATTGCAGGTAAGGCTGTAGTTGTTTGAAACAATGCAGGATATATGGTGCTTTTGTTTTGTGATTTTTACTACTTGGGAATAGAAATAAAATGATTGCTGTGAAAAGTCCAATGAAAATTTCTGTAAATAACTTGAGTTCTAAAACAACAGTACAATGCCACTATATCCTCGGTTAGGGGATTATGAAAAAGATCAACCCATGCTCCTGTTCTTGCAAATTGTTCTTTCTGAGTTGTGCTTTCAAATAATCTATTTTGATGATGTTGTCAATGCCTGTAGCACATCATGTGCAGAGGCTGACTGGGAATCTTCACATTCTTTACTATGCACTGGCGAGAGGTCTGATCCAGCACGTAGGGAGGCACTTCTTAAATTCAATAAACATGCTAATGGTAAGAACCTTCCCGTTTGAAAATCAATGATTTTTAACAATCTAAATTTCTTCAGAATATATTATTTTATTTCTGTTCCTGTTTATTTACCATCGGTCTTCCCTTTTCTCCCAGAAACAAATGATATATTCATGCTTGCCGCAAAGGTAAGTTTCAGTTTTACACCAAATTTCTTTGTTTGTTACTTTTCAAACGAGCTGTGTCCATCAATCTCTGCATCCACAACATTATGATTTACCTGACAAGAAGCCTGGTTGGATTTTGTGACTAGGCTATTTCTTACACCGTATTAAGATACCGCAAGTTAAAAGCAAACTTTCTTGAAGGGAAAATGAAATATGATACTTCCGGTGATTCAAACTACTATAATCTCTCTCTTCTTTTGGAAGCTTGGAGGCCTATATCAATGGGACACAAGAGAAGGTAGTTACTAGCTGATTTTACCTGCTTAAATGATGCCTGAATAGAGGGTCTATGTGCTTTCATGGTGCATGATGTTATATCTTGGGACAATGTGTATTATTTCAATTCTTCAAGGTTTAACTAACATATTTGTTCTGCACTACATTACATTTTATCTAACTATTTAGAGAGTTGACTACTTCTCTTACAAAACTTCTTACTAAGAAAATTAAATCCGTTGTTTTGTTATAGTCACCAAACTGTACTTTGAAATTGTACAAATGATTTAAGATGCAGTTGAATTTTGAGAGAGTAGTAACTTCAAGATGTTTGTAGGTGGTGGGATTGCGTTGCATTGCCAGATGATATTGATTCTTCGGATGAAGATTCATTCAGGATGCAAATAAAAGAATTGGCATTCAAGGTGAGAATGTGAGATACTTCAGATGTATCTGTGTGCATGACATGAAATTATGTTTTTGCTGATTTGATGCCATACCTGATTTTCTGCATATTGATTGATGTTTCAGTCACTCCAACTTCTTAAGGCAGCTATATTTGACAAAGAGTGTGAGCCATGTATCCTTCCAGATGCTTTTATTGATAGATACATTCATGTGTATGACGAAGACTTTGTCATCATTTTGTTGGAGATTTTATCTTGAATTCCTTGACAGTTTCTAGTATTCTCCCTTGATATTTATGGACACATCATTGGCATGTTTGAGCAGAATAATCTGTAAGAGTTTTCTGTATTGTGCTTTAGTCTATTTAGCCATATGTTGCCTTTTCTAATTCTGTTTCTGTTAGCACTTAGCATAATGCTTGAATATCGCAATATGACCATCAAAGTGGACTAGACGTGAAAATTGAAACTGAAATTGAAATTTTGGATTGTACTAACATGTGTATTAATCCTTTGTTTATATTCTCCAGTGATTTGGTTGTAGCTTCTCCTGTGGAGGATTACTTTTTATGCATTGATGATCTGAAAAATCCTGATAAGGTTAGAATTTTGTTCAAATTACTTTTCTACTTTATCTCCAAAGTAAGAAACTCTTTTTACTCAATTTTTTTTCCTCATCATCATTAATGGCAGGAAGAAGCTGAGAAAATTACACAACCAATTTTAGATGCTCTTGGTGAAGACTATTCTGTCTGTTGCCAAGGTAATGAATCATAATTAGTTTTAGCCTACTGATAATTAGAATTATGCAGTTTAATTGTAATTAACTAATTATACCTGATTCATTTTAAATTTTATTGTAGGAACTGCATTTTTTCCTTTGCAAAGCTGCATGAACCATTCTTGTTGTCCTAATGCCAAAGCCTTCAAGAGAGACGAGGTGCGTTTGGTTACTTGGTTTCGAATCGAGACGATGAGTACCTGGTTTAATTTGATTCCACAAAAATATGACTATCTTTGAAGTCATAATCTTTTTGTATGCAGGATAGGGATGGCCAAGCAACCATAATTGCAGTAAGGTCCATTAGAAAAGGAGAAGAGGTTGGTTCATGGCTTTTTGTCAATATCTACAATTGACCAATAATTCTTCTAAACTAAATGATTTTATTAAGGAATTTGGTTTTACAGTATATATGGTTTGGAATCTCACCATATTAAATTTCTAATATTTCCAAATTTTTAGATAACTTAATTAACATTTAGGAAAATTTTCAGATAACCATCTCATATGTTGATGAGGACCTTCCTTTTGAAGTGAGACAAGCATCCCTTGCAGACTATGGTTTTAGATGCAGGTGTCCAAAATGCATTGAAGAAGAGCCATAATTACCAGAACACTTGATTCAAATAGCCATTCACAAAGTTTAAACTCAAAGGAAGGGGAGTTTTTGAACTGTGTTTCTTCTTTTTCTTTCTCTATATTTCCATAGTTTCAGATGAACTGAGTGTTTTATATTGTGTGATTCACTTCTGAGATTGGTTTATTTAAAATTTTTACACAAGTTTATTCTTGCATAGTATATGCTACAAAGAAGATAATCATATGGGGTATATTATTGCACATATATGTGTCTTCATCCTATCATTAAGGTAATATTATTTACTAATTATTACTTAATATAAGAAAAGCAGAGCAATAATATAAAAATAATTAAGTATGGAATTTCAGATTGTAAAATGAAGGGAAAGGGCTTCAGTGTGTGTAGCAATCAGATCATGGTAGAAATCTGATTGAAATCCGCTAAGATAATTGAAGGTGGCATCATCAGCCCAATGTTTTTCAAGCAAAAGTAAGAGAAGCAATTCACCATATCCCAAAAAAAAAAAAAAAAAGAAAAGAAAAAGAGAGAGAGAAGTAATTCTGCCCAGATACAGGTTCAGAATTCAAATTGTTTGTGTTTTATTGAAAGAAAAATAAGAAACAGTGAGAGTTTGAAGTTTTAAACAAATAAGGAAAGTGCTCCATAGGAAACCATGGCAACAATCTGGTACCATCGGTTGCACGACCAAACAGATAAAAAGTGAGAGGTGATATTTGATAAGGTGTGTAGGAATATTAATATTGGGTTTTTTGGGTCTGGGTTTGTTATGGGCTTATGGATACTCTTTTCTAGCACTTTAGAGTGGGCTAGACTTCACCCAAAAATTACATTTCAGCCCAGCAGAATACAAAAGCAAATCATTTCAGCCTATTATATTCCATTTGATTTTGTGTTTTGGAACTTATCTCCTCCACAACTGGTTAGAATGATTGTGATGATTAAAGAGGGATTACCTTACTCCTACTCCGATTAGTTTATATTTATGTCTCTTTTTTTTTTGGGCCGTTTCAATTAAAAAAAATTAAGAAACCCAGTTACAAATTTACAGCTAAATTATGTTATTAGCAATTTAGTATATATTTATTTATATAATAATAAAGAAGAATGACATGTTGATTAAGAGAAACAATGAATTGAATTACAAGTACAGAAAAAGGACAAAATTAATTAACCGGTTCCATCTTACACATGAACATGGGAAACACAATTCCTCTCTCACTTCTCCTTATTACATCAAGAGCATTAACCTTCCCCTACCATTCAAACTATAATTCCTTCTTTTTTTTTTAATGAAAAATGGAACCCCACTTATTCCAACACATAAAAAAACACCCATACCATATGGTCTCCTATGAAATAGTACACCCTATAGCATAGCATAAAATAACCAAACACAAAAGAACAAAATATAATAATACATCATCCAAAGTTGTTGCACATACCATGACACAATTTCATTGTCAAAACAAAACAAAATAAAAAAAAAAAAAATTAACCTGTCTTAGCTATTTACCAATGCACATTGCTTCCTGATTTCACCTTGTGTCCCTGTCTTGACATTAATTCTTCCCATTTTCTCCATAGACTTTGCAAACTGAGCATAGAAATTCTGAAGTGAGCCTTGAAGCAATTGGTTCACCAGAGACTTTGTAACACTGTTGGCCAACAACTGTGAATCTGAGGTGAATAGGCCTCTTCTCTTAACAACTTGGTTATAGTAACCAAGATCAAAGGTCTTGCGGCTACCAGGGTCCATCTCAATCAAAGTGGTGCTGTCATTGATGCTCTTGCACTTGAATTTCTTCAGGTTTTGTGCATACTCACTGTCTAGTGCAGGGTCTTGATCCAGCTTCCCAGTGAAGTTGTACAAACGGTTTCTGACTGATGAGCAGTGAGAAACACCAATTGTGTGTGCACCTTAACAACAACAAATTCAAGATCATTGTTTAGTTAAGAATGTATTATCATGCATAATAATGCTAATTAAGGGGATTGTGTAATAATGTAAATACCAGATAAGATGACTAAGTCATTGAGATCAAGTCCAACTCTGTTAAACTTAGTTTGCAGGGTGGTGAAGTTGTCAAATGGTGATGGAATGTTGCTTGAGGCTTCTGACAAATTAGAGACTAAACCATCCCTTCTACCTGTTGGAACTTGCCATGAGGGACCACCCTGAAGAAAATCCCATGTTTATTATGTTGATAAAGGTGTGAAGATAAATGTGTTGATGATGCATAACTTAGGCTTAAAGCACAAATGATTATTATGTTTATGCACGTGTACCACTGTACACATCCATACATCTCATTTACAAAATAAAAAATATAAACATCAGCACAAAAAAAATTCACAAAACACATTAATACAACATACGATGGAATAGAAATAATTACGTATAGCACATAAATGGTATACCTCAACACAAATCAAAATAGAATAAGAAGAAAAATGGTGTATAAAGATGTACAGTGATGCACGTAGATTAATTAATATACAATATACTCACAGTGGCAACAATGGAGTCTCTGGCAGCCAAAGTTAAGATATCAGCACAAGAAACAACACCAGGGCATGCAGCTTCAACAAGGCTCTTTATTCTCTCAATGAAGTCAAAGCCTCTCACTGTCAAGTTTGGTGGAGCATTCTTCTCAGCTTGGTTGTTTGTTTTGTTCAGAAGCACTGATCCATCACACCCCTGAAAAATGCATCACAATCATTAGTACCAAGCATACTTCAAACTCACATACTAATTGAAAAAGTACTTAATTAATAACTAATTACATACCCTGACAAAACAATCATGAAAATGCATTCTTATCAATGCAGCTGCAAGTGAAGGAGCATTGTGGATGTGCTCATTCACAAACTCAGAAACAATTTTCTCAGCATTTGGGCAGCTATTAGCATAGAAACCAAGCTGCAACTGAGCTTGTGTTGTTGCAATAATTGATGCCACCACACAAACAACCAAAACTCTCAAGTACCCTAATTGCCTTGCCATTATTATTATTTCAATTTGTAGCTGCCAGAGATCTTAGTAGCAATATATGGAAATATAGTTCTATATATATGCACTAAGATACACTACTTGGCAAAGAGAACATTTATCAAATCTCATGTATGTTCCTCTCCGCAACAGTGGCTACTGATTTATATAGTGCATATAGGAAGAGGGGTACCCTACAAGAAAAGAAAGAGAAAGCAAAATCAGAGATGGTCCATGCATCTAACTAACATGTGCAACAGGATCATACTATACTAAATAAATTACTAATGCTACTTTATCATATAATAATTGTAATTAGTCTGATAACAACTTAGTTTGTTGGCGTACCCTTATACTACAAGTGTAATAAGTTCTGAAATAATTGCATTCTAAATGCTTCAATACATGTCAATTTCTTCTTCTTTTTTTGTTGGGTATTTGGGTTTCATTACTGTGAAACAAAAGCAACTTTATGTTTTTTCTTTAATCTGCTAAATGTTGCTTCAATTGCTTAATTATTAGTAAATGATGCATTGAGTTCTCTTAAAACAATGATATTAGATAGAAATAAAAGATTTATATATTAATTAGCCACCTACTGTATAAGGATATATATTTTTGGTGTTCATAGATTTTTTTTTTTTATTTTGCTATGAAAAGATCAATTAGTAAATTATATTGTTTTGATTATTAATATCAAAATTCGCCATTAAAATCACCTACTATATATATTTATACATGAATACATATATAATTTTATTATTTTTTGTATGAATAAATCTACGTGTACCATTGTACACAAATGTACACACCATTTAGTAACACGAAAAATGTAAACTTTAGCACAAAAAAATATTAGCACAAAAATTTACATTTTTTTGTGCTAAAGTTTACATTTTTCTGTGTTACTAAATAATGTATACAGGTGTGTACCATGATACATTTAGTATTATCCTTTTGTATTTTAATGTGTATTATATACTAGTAATTGATTTTAGTAATTGATTTTGGTATTCAAACAAAATAATATTTTGTCAAGAAAAATATAATAAATGTAAATATACAAAAATAAATAGTGGCTAATTTTTAGTATTTATGGAGATGGGGATTTTTTGCTTTTCCAATTTAAATATTTTATTTATAATTACAACACTATCCTTTCCTTAAAAAAATGTTATGGTGAGTGTAGCAGTCCAAGCAAAAAAAAGTAGCTAGGCTAAATTTAACTAAATCCCAAGCGAATTGAATATATTTTGTCCTATTAACAACTAATATCGAGTATTGATACTTTAATTAAGCATTGGATGCCATACCATGATACCAAGCCATCTTTATTTTTTTTTTTATTTATTTTTGTGACTCATGAAGCCATCTTTAATTTGGACCATATATTTAGACCTTTAATTTATCAAGTTGCATAATCTATACTGATTCGCTGGAAATATATATATATATTGAACCCACGAATTGAATTCCAACTCATGCTAGTATCCATGATATTCCATGACAGAAATTGAAGAATAAAATAGTTGACTTATACCTGCTCCTATCCTACATATACTAGTACTACTATCTCAGAGCTTGTTCCAATCCATAATAGTGTTATGTTCATTCACTTTAATTTCGTCACACTTTGATGAGATATATATATATATATTCTTCAAAATTAAATTAACGGTGGCTGCTAAGTGCTACCTGCTGCCACCTGTGGATATAAACGTTAAGAAATGGAAAAAATTCATGACATTATGGCATACCAATTGTATAGAGAGTAGTTAAGAAGTGGGTAAAAAGAGTTCTGTGATCTAAATTATTGTGATTTAAATTAAAATATATGCTTCATGTTGATCAAGATATGGACAAAAATTGGGAATTCTAATCCTTTTGTTAATCCATGGCGAGAGTAGTGATGATCATCCTCTCATCATTTATAGTAATTATGTGTGTCTTGTTGAAGACTAATATCAATACAAATTTATATAGCAGCCAAAAACTGCTTAAGGAGTAGGTTTTCCTTTAATTATTTACATTCTTCTTTTGCCAGCATGTAATGGAAAGGTAGTAAAAGAAGATTAACAGACACATTATACATTCAACTTTAACTACTACTTAATCTTATGAATTTACGTAGCTTTGATGAGTTGATCTCGAGGTAAGTTTAAGTGAAGTTATATATAATCAAATAAAAATGTGTTACGAGTAATAAAATTTTAGAAGAATCATCATCACAAAAATTAGTTTAGAGGTGGAAAATTTTAAAATTTTATAA
>JASCZI010120892.1:79099-97795 GCA_036250425.1 Stylosanthes scabra | reverse complement strand
TGCAAATCACAGTGAAATTTTCAGCTAGAAGGATAAAGATAGAGGTGGACAGAACAGACACTGTTCGGAGCTTAAAGGAAAAAATCCACATAATTGACAGCACCCCCATCAAAAGAATGACACTAGTGTTTTCAGGGGTGGAGTTGAATGAAGATTTCAGAAAGCTAAGTGAGTATGGCATACACGAGTCTTCTGAAATTGTTGTGTTCCTCAACACCATAACTAGGGCAAGAGATGAAGCTCCCTCAAGAAAGGTGAGCCTGGTGGTACAAACTTCCTCTAGTTTGCTTAATGCAGCCACTATTCCACTGGAGATGAGAGATGCATGCACTGTGAATGACTTAAAGCAGTTGTTGTTGAGCAGAAAAATTCTGCCGGTTGATGACTACTTATTTATTCATAGGCAAAGGATCATGAGGGATAGCTGCAGCCTCAGATGGCATGGTGTTGAAAATGGAGACTGCCTCTATGTGTTCAAAGGGACAGTTAGCCGCAGTGGATACTGAGTGTTTTTTACATTTTAAAATATTGCAATTACTAGTAACCTTTCACTAGATAAATGATTGACAAGAACATGAATATTTATGTTGTTTTACATGTATGCTTGGTATTCGCTAAGAACCTATAAGATATTTATAAGTTGATACTATGTTATTTTTATGAATTTAATCAAAATGATATTTCAACCTAAACTTGAAAGCAAGAAATCAAATTATTCAAGTGGTATACCATACATTAGTAACTACAAATAGTAGCTTCATATTTTCTTATACGATAAATAAATAGAACATGTTTAACTTGGTTATATGAAAATCCTTATTCATTGAATATACAATAAACTTTGCAAGTTTGGAATTCAAATATTGCTTTTCAACTTGACAAAATAGATGCTAAACTAATGACATAAACAACCAGAACAGCAACGAGCTTGAACAGAATTTTTTTTTTTTTTTTTTGAAAATAAATGAAAAAGTAAATATAAGGTGATTCTCATAATTTTGTAGAATTCCCTCAAGATTTTCAATATAATCAAATACACACGACCTGATAAACTATAATACAGTGCTATAATTGAAAGCCAAAACTTCAGTTTCTATAAATAAATCATGCATTTACATTGGCAAGACAAATTAGACAGATTGGAAGTCCAAAATAACAAAGAATCAAAATTAAAGTAACATCAACTTTCTTTTCCCTTTCCTTTGGATGTCACGATTATAATT
Organism: Stylosanthes scabra; assembly: GCA_036250425.1. Classification (NCBI taxonomy): domain Eukaryota; kingdom Viridiplantae; phylum Streptophyta; class Magnoliopsida; order Fabales; family Fabaceae; genus Stylosanthes; species Stylosanthes scabra. The sequence goes on along the minus strand of JASCZI010120892.1, from coordinate 96,572 downwards.
AAGAAGAATAAAAAGAAAGATAACGACCTACTCTTTTCAAGCATGAATAGACTTATTACAAACATGTACAACAGTGCAGCATCTCTCCTGTGTATGTCTAGCAATTGTGGGCTTTAAATTCCTCAAGAAAAAGAATGTGTGAAAAGGGAAAAAGCAATTGGCACCTTTGACCGGAGAACTAGAAGATGAAATTGATTTCCTCGAAGCTGGGCGAGGATCAGCTCCACTAAGTCCAGATACATGTATTATATTTTGATCTGTTCTGCAGAAAGTAAATAATTGAGGAGAAATGAGATACAGGAACTCAAAAAAAATGCTGCAAGTAACTGAAGAACAGGCACAGGGATCCAAAATCAGATACGCAGACAACCTTAGAATTATGGAGCAGTTGCAGGCAGTAGGCTGAAGTAATGATTTGTTAGGTGTTATTTTCCCACACCGTACTCTGATTCCAACCATACCTGTTAGCCAACTTATTGCTGCCCCGGAAAGTTCTTTTTTCTAATGCTTCTGATAATCTCACTATTGACAGGGCCGGACAAACCTTGAACTTTCATCATACAATTATATTTAGCAGGCACACGGGCACCACCCTTTGAGCAAAGATCCAATACAGCTGGAACACGCCCGTAAAATTTTCTCCCTTCATCCACAAGTACAGGTGGATCTTGAGGCCTTTGGCTCCAAACAATCTTCGGGGGCACTAAATCATCCACTGTAGCTTTCATCCAAAAGTGAGCGCCTCTCCAACTTTCATACTTAAATACTCCACAAAGCCTGGCTTTATGGCCAGAAGGCCCAACATGAACCTCAGAGCAATGCTTACAAACTTTTACTGGATAAACCAACAACAACTTCTCCACCCCTGACCTAAGAGTTTCCCAAGCATTGAGTGTTTTTTCTGCTACAAATGTAAGATCCCTTGGCGACAAAGACTCACCTCCATGCACGCTGTCGTTGGCAGCTTCAAAGCTCCAATTACTTGAACTAAGGTTTTCATCATGGGGATCAGCCCCTGCTTGCCAACATAGCTCCAAGACAGCAGGGACGCGTTCAAAGTCAAACCTCTGGTTGTGTGTAATAACACGCTGGAACATGTTATGTAGGTGAAATGCTTGGACAGGAACAAGTATATCATTTAAACCACCTCTGACCCACTCATGAACTCGATTCTTGGCTCGATGCTTGTAGCCCCAGCAAGTTTGAATTAAATGCCCCTGCTCACCAATAAATATCTCTGGACAGAATCTGCAAATGTATATTATTAGCATATAAGAATAAAACGATCTCAACAACTTCAGCTCTCAAAACAGGAAAGACAATAGGTTCGAGGTAAGGTATACTAACTTAACAATCATACTTGATAAATGGCGCTAACAAGATTACAATTATCTCATGTCAATGCAGAACAAGCTTCCAAGCTCAAAATGTAAAAACATCAAAACTGAGAAAATCAAAAAGTAATAAAAGGCTCTCACTTGCAAGCCATGATAGGGATGGAGTTGAGAAGGATGGAAACGCCCTGAAAGAGGGCATTCCGAGCTACCAGCACCTCCTTTGCAACCGGAATGGTGGCGCGAACCGGGTAAAATTGGGCTCTTTTCTCGATTCTCTTGAGAATCATGGGGCGGAGCTTCCTCAGGTTGACTTTGGTGGCGTAGAACCGAGTAGGGAACTCAAAGCCCCTAATTGATTCGGCGCATATAAGGTCCCGCCAATGCAACTTTCTCAGAGCCATCTACTCTGCAACACAAAATGATATGGTCATAGAGGCATTTCATCGAACAGTTGGGTGTCGTCACGGGCACGCAATGGGAAATGTTGACGCTTACCTATTGGGATTCAAAACGACACGGGAGAGAAGCAACGGCAATTGCGAAACTGGGTTCTGCGTTTGGGATCAAATATTTTATCTTTCTTTCAAGTTCTTAATTTTGCGATCTGTGGAAGATGGAGGAGCAGCCGTGGTCCTTCGTTGTGGCTCTGCTGCGTCCAGCTGCATCTACTACTCATCAATACTCAATAGTTTAGAATGTATTAGTATCTCATTTTCAATTTTAATTATATTATGATTTCAATTATTATATATTTAAGTGTTTTTTTTATTTATTTCAACACCAAAAAAAAAGTGTTTTTATTCATTAATTATACTTTATAAATTTTATGTAATTAGCTTAACTATTTTATTTGGTCTAAAATCTAAATCATTGAGGCATTGTCATTCTATTTAGTCACCAAAAAAATTGTCACTCTATTTGAAATTTTATATGTTAATTAACATAGTTTACCACCACATCTAACTTTTGTTAGTAACGAGTTATTACTTTCTTGATTATCGATATAACTCTTAGAATGTCGATTTGGACATAGTATAAAGGTGAAACTCACATATTAAAACGATTTTCTGCATTATCATAAATTTAAAATACTACAATTCAGTCTACCTCAATTTTGTTTTACTATATTGATGGAAAAACAAATATAGGAGTTTTAGATTCCACATGACATTGGCATTTGGCAAAGCAGCTTGATTCAAATCTCCAAAGCATTTAAAGGGTATAATGAACATTCAAAGAAACTCTTGGTGCCATTGTCTCCTTTCCATAAGCACCCTCCAAAGAATAGCAATAATAGACCTATGTATCAGTGTATGTATATGTACAAAAGCTACACAAATTCAAACCGTATGAGTGTAAAAAGCTGAGAAGCCAATCACCAATTCACCATGCTATTTTCGTTCAAGGAGCAATTTATGAACCCAAGCAGATCAGGTGCAAACTCACACATGCCACCTTTCACCTATATTCTCTTGTTCTTGTTCTACATCTGTGCCCGGTAATAGCAGATCAACTTGGTAGAGTTACACCATCAATTCATTAACTATCTGGGGAAATGAATCTAATGTTCTTGCTAAGGTATGGTAGCCGAATCTTGGCCTCTCGGGATTGTACACTCTTCATTTCCTAAGCTGACATTATTTTCCAATTCGATATTAGCTTCTCTTTTGCTACATAAGGTCTCAAGAGGAATATTAATTCCGGCGAAGCCAACCATGACAGCTATTGCTCCCAGATAATTCATAAGGCGAGGAGCATGGCCAGTCAAGGTATCCACAAGGGCAGCCAATGGAACCTGAATCGTAAGACCAGCAGTTGCTACTGTGGTTGATGTGAGAAGAACAGCCTTGGCCCACAAGTAATCACTCAGCACATTATCAAACAGTCCTGGTTTTGACAGGAAACAATCCAAACATTATGAAATGTACAGAACTTTAGGAACAAAAGCATTCTCAAATTCAACTAGGGCAGAAACAAGGTTTTGTCCCTGTAGTCCACAATGCCTCAAACTAACAAAAACTATAGGGTCATAGAGTCAGATCATTCTACAATGGAAATTCATTAATATAATTTGTGCCCAAATTTTAGGTTCAATTCTTTAGCGAGTTATTATCTTGTTGAATATTGACAACTTTTTACTTATTCTGATGTAAACCAGATCCACTCAGTGTAATAGCCTGCACACTATCAATAAATAAACTAACAAATTACAGAGGATAGATTGTTAGATACCAATATCACTTCCTACAGTCTTTAAATGTGGAAATTTTACAACATTAAGAAAGACCAAAAAAAATGGAAATATAATCTTCAATACCAGATTAATTGCTCCACCTAAAATTAATGTGTTCTCTATATACTACTACTAATAACACTGACAGGGAGGGATAAAGGTCCCCATTTCCAAATATGACAAGGAGGGGGAAAAAGGACAACATATGTAATTAACTAATTATGGATAAACATTAAATAAATAACCGACAGTGGCTGAAAGAATGCATCATTCTGCCAAGGTCTATGTCTGCTTAATTGTGGAACACAGAAAGAATAGCACATGTACTTCAATGGACAGAAAAGGTAAAATAGGTAAATGTCTTCTCTAAATAGCAAATGCTGATTGCAATTTTACAGCAAGCATGTAAAAGAACTAAAACACAATTTCAAACTGAAAATGAAATAATAATAATAATAATAATAATAATAATAATAATAATAATGAATGACTGACCTTTGCCAATGATCAGACCAAGCTGCTTCAAGGTAAGTGTATGAAAAGGTTCCACCTTGGTGAAATTAAGTATGAGGGCAATTGGAAGAAAAATAAGAATATTAAAAAGCCCAAGAAATCCAAGAAACTGAGCCATGCTTGCTTCACCACTCTTTCCATCATCCTCAGGTAATTTCTTGCGAATTAGAGTTATATAAACAGCATATAGTCCTGCTGAAACAATTGCAAAGATGTCCCCAAGAAGTGGATTTGATGCAATTGCTTTTAATGTGCTTTTTGAATCACCAAGACTCACAATTATTGTTCCTCCCATGCAAAGAAGAACACTAAAGAGCTTTAACCAAGTAAATCTCTCACCCAAGAATGCAAGTGAGACCAAGAAGGTAAAAAGACTGGATGCACTGCTCAAAATTGTATTTGACTGCATATAACATAAAGGAACTAATTTGAGCAAAATGATTAACTGAAACAGAACCTATAGGCCAAGAGATGAAAACAAAATCCATTAATCACATACCGTGACCGTAGTATACTTCAACGACAGGTTAAAAGTGAGCTGAGCAAGAAACCAAAATGGACATATCAATAGACTAACTTTGGCCACCCTCCACCGTGTCCAACGCCCTTTCTCATCCAGCTGATTATCAGCATTCTCAATCACATTAACTTGACCAGGCAACACCTCAACCCTGTTTTCGGGCGGCAGAAATATGGAACCAGAGTTCCTTTGTTGAACGACACCAATCTCATCATCCACAACCAATGATTCATTGACCTTGTTCCCTGCATCATTCTCTTCAAGGAGTATAGCCTGCTCTGACTCCCTCACACTTTGTGAATGTTGGCTCCGTTTCTTCTCTCTCCAAAAGCAAACACCACCACAAGAATCCTCCAAATATCTCCCAATCTCAACAATTGGTATCAAAACCACAAACAATGAGTTGCAGATGTAAGTAACAAGGAATGGTGACACACCACCATCAACAACAGACTGTACTACAAAGCTAGCAGCTATCCAAATCGTGGCCACAGCAACTATATACACCAAACCCAACCCCCATTTCCATGCTTTACTATTCTCAGCTTTTGAAGCCATACCAACATTACAAATCACCCAAAATCAAAATAGAAATAGAACTTCTCAAAATTAGATACTGATAGTGTGGGAACTCCAAATCTGGAATCCCCACGAACCTAAACCTTCTACGATGGGGAAATTTTCAACACCAGTTTTGCAATTCAAGCTGAAAAAAAGCACCTACAAGCACCAAGAATTTGGAATTGCGATTCAAAATCTTTTCCCTTTTCACATCAAAACTAAAAAAGTTGAAGCAATTATTTGGAGAAACGAAAAAAAAAAAACAAGAAACTGAGAGAATTAGTTTAGTACATGAGAAAAATTACCTGTTATGAGAAAGAATGATGGTTAATGGGATGAAGAAACACCCGAGATTCGTATCTGTATTCCAGTTTTCTGACTGGAAGAATCGTTGAAAGTTGAAACTTGAAACCAAATCCACGCGGAACCCGAATACGTTGGTTTCCGGGTTAACTAACTGTGGGTCGGGTCCTAGTTTTGTGGGCTCTGGCCCAAATACGTGCCAATGATAAAGCCCATTATGCTACATACTTAGCATTATATGACATTTTGCATTTTTGCTTAACCACGTGATAGTAACTTGAACTGTTAAGTATCTAGTCCTAATTCAAACCTTGGGAACGATATGTGATGTAGTCACATTAAACTTTCTAAAAGTTACACTCGAAAAAGCATAAAGGATTCGTTTGAGGCGGTCGAGCCTAAGATGCCCCTACCAAAAAAGTAAAATATTACTTTTTGCTTTTAATTACCTTTTACTTTAGAATGTTTAGTTCTTCTTGTTAAATACTATCTCTTTTATAAATAGAGTAATGATAGGGAACAACGTTAAGGAGTCCATAGAAAATTCATGAGTGTAATTAGAAAAATAGTGGATGATAAAAGAGAAAAGAGAAGAGAAGAAAAATTGATATTAGCTCCTTATGGGCTCTCCTAATGTTGACTTCTAAGACTTTCTCTTATAAATAGCTAGTATTGTCTTAAATATAGTTATTGTCACAATATTCGGAATTAATGTGTTGAAGAATGAAGATATCTGAAATTAAAGGAATATTGTCACGATAAAAACATTTGAAGTGTGAGTTTGAACAAACCGTAACCGATTTGGGCGGCTGGGAGCATTTGTCTCAACCGTCTTATATAAAAGCTACACGGAGTTTTTAATTAACCTTACTTTTTGAAAGAAAAATTAAACGGGAAAAAATCGCCTTCATACCAAAACAAGCTTCAGGTATTGTTCATGCGTGTTATGATGGTGACCTTAATTCTCTAAATTCTCCTATGCTTTATTTGTTTCTTGCATAGATTGATAGGCTTTCATTTAGGATTATCAAGGTTCATATATATATATTTCATCTTATCTCTAACATGCATGAATAATTTTTTGTTAGATCTGAGAGAGCAGATTAGATTCATACGGAAGAGTAGTGTGTGTTGATTACAAATAATAACCAACAAGTGCAGTTTTCATGTCTGAATTTGACACAAACATTTCATCTGCTTTTGGTGAGTCCTCTTTTCAATTGAATAATGTTAATTAAGTTATTGATGTGGTAATAACAATGAGATACATAACATACAAGAGCAGATCCGTTTGCTGAGGCAAATGCTGAGGACTCAGGTGCGGGGGCGAAAGATTATGTTCATATACGGGTGCAACAAAGAAACGGGAGGAAAAGCCTTACAACAGTTCAAGGATTGAAGAAAGAATTCAGTTACTCCAAGATTCTTAAGGACCTTAAGAAAGAGTTCTGCTGTAATGGTACTGTTGTCCAAGACCCTGAGTTGGGCCAGGTCATACAACTTCAGGGTGATCAAAGAAAAAATGTTTCTACCTTCCTTGTGCAGGCTGGCATAGTCAAGAAGGATAATATCAAGATTCATGGATTCTAATTAATTAACTGCTACATTGTCAACCACTTTATATATCAAGCAATCAGAATAGTAGATTCATATATATGTATGTGTTCCCATGACAACCATTTGTAATAAATTTATCACTTTTCTTCCCCTCTTTACTTATTAGTTTATGTAAAAAATCACTGCACCTTTAATTTTTTAGAGACAAGTTACATCCATATATATAAGATGAAAACTCACACTACAAAAAAACGCGGCCGTTATCGGCGGTAGAAATGGCGCCGGTAACACTTTTTCGCCGATAACATAATTTTGGTGTCCAATTTGATTTTAGTATTACTGGTAGAATTATCGGCGGATCTTTTTCATCGATAATTCCCCTGGTAACGTTCAAATTTTTTTTAAAAAAAATAAATGCATAAAATATTACCAGGAAAAAATTCTATCGGTAATTCTTCCGATAACATTGACAGAATTTAAAAAAAAATATAAAAAATAGCAATCCATTTCATTGTAAAAACTAATAATGTTATAATGCAACAACAACAATAAAATACTCATTTGTACAAGACAACAATAAAAAAAAAAGTAACAAAAATACTAAATGAATTACAAAACCCAATTAAAATTTGCTTTCTACATTCAAATATTACAATAACGTTTCCCTGTTCTGCATAGCAATAAGCCTTAGCCACCAAAGCTAAGACCACATTGTAATATCATACATGTCAGGAGAAGGCTTCCCTGTTCTGCATAGCAATAAGGTTCAGCTTCCAATCAATTGAGTAAGCTATAATCTAACACTAATCTACCAGAATCTATGCTATCTAATGCCAACCAATAGAATAACAAGAATACTCAAGTTGAAAAATACTTACGTAACAAGAGAATAACAAGAATGAAAACTGAAGTGTATGCCAACCTCCTTTGGATTACACCTAGCAAATTAGCTAATTAAAGTTCACAACTTAAAAGCTAGATCTATAACTAAGCACAAATCAAAGATTATGAACCCTAACAATATACACTTCAATATTTCTCTCATCAAAACATAGTAACAAAATATGCAGGGGCTTCTAGATCTAAGAGGATGGGCTTATTTGATTATTTCATAAGAGGAGGGGCTTCAATATCCCTGTTAAGCCACATCATTTATTTGATTATTTCATGATTCAATAAGAGAAACTTCTAACTGATAAAAGAACATGGTAACTACAAATTACAAAGTAGAGTATACACAATAGGAAAAGCAAAGTATACCGAAGCAATGAACCATGAACAATAATAATCAAATAAAGAATTGTTCAACTTGGATAAACCATGAACAATAATAAATAAACATATTGAAATACTCTCCAGAACTAAAACAGTACATATAAATTTCATGAGATAAAAATACTTGAGCAAAAGAATTGAAAGATAACAGCCAAATGTAATTCACGAAAAGCAAATCCAATTGTCCTAATTGGCATCTGAAGCTAACATTTTAAAACTACATTATGTATGTAACTATGGCTAAGCCAATTAGATTCCAATTTCCAGCTACAATACAGTTATACAAAATTTAATATTTTATAATATTAAGAATAATTTAATAAATATATCAAATTATTTAACGTTCTTAATAAGCAATTTCATATAAAGTGACTAAATATTCACCTATATATATATAATTTTGATGATGAAAACAAATTAAAATACATGGATGATATGATATATTAGACGGTCCTTATAAGATGCGGTTAATATCATCCGTATATATAAAGAGATGGAGAATGAATTAATTTTTATCTATTTTTTTCTTAAAAACTTCACAATAATGTATCCTTTGCATGAATCATCTTAAGAAATTATCTTATATCTGTAATATATATGTCTCCTATCTTTTTATATTATAATTTCCCTTATTAAAGATATAAGCAGGGGCGGTGCTTGGTATAATGTTAGGGGGGCAATGGCCCCACAAACTAAATTTTTGTATATATAAAACCTTCTAAGTTCTATGTTAATCCCTTTTAATTTATTTTCTCTTGTATATAGTTATATTTTTTATATGGTCCCTCCAAAATTTTGCTCTAGCTTTACCACTTAATATAAATAATGAGAAATGTTAACTTCATAAGTATTTTTATTAACAAAATTCAACTAAATATCACTCATATTTGTTAAAATAGAAGAAAAAGACACATGAAAAGAATTTAAGTTAGCAAAACTGCTAATATACATAATATTTTTTAAGTAATATTGTAATATTAATATATATATATATATAAAGAAGTACATGATGCTGAAAATTATTTTTACATGAAAATTTAATTTTTTTAAAATTATACTTTAAAAGAAAATAATAATACTTATAAAAAAAGTCATTTAATTTATCATTCAAAAATTAAAATAAATTTTTTTTATATAAAAACAATTTTAGAATCATGATGATAGTATTGGAACTAAAAATTGTTTGACAAATTCACCTTTGTATTTTTAGAGAACTTTCTTTTAATTTTGGCTCATCTGAAATTATTGGGGAGACATGTGACGAGGCGACAACCTACCTTCTCCCACCGACTGAGCGTCAGCGACCACATTTTAGTCATTTTTTAGATGACAACAATGGAAATAAATTATTCCACTTTATTTGTGAATGTATTATATAATTACCATATATGCTAAATTCACTCCCAGAGGGAACTTCCCTATAAGTCTATAACAAAACAAACAAAGAGGTGTGATGGACATTATTTTCCTTTTCAATGAAACACGTCAAAACAGAATTTTGGTGGGGTAAATCATATACACAAAAATATGCTAATCACTTCAATTCTCTCTGCATATCTATCCATGTAAATTCTTTTCATAGCAGTATTCTCTAGTGCGTTATATTATATTTTTATTATACTTTCCTGTCTTATTTTTATATTTGGTGCGGTTAATATAATATAAAAGGAAATGCACATACATGACGAAGTATATAAATTTTTTTGTTAATTTATTTACTTCAACTAACATATACGGTAACATGGTAATAAAACTCAACTACCTAAGGGGGTCGTAGGTTCAACTACCATTCTTCATTACTGGACTTAACTTCAACCAATTTATTTTTCCAGTTCTACCATTGACGTGCCTTTGATTAATATTAAGAATAAGAATTAATAAGAATAACAACTCGGCTTCTATTAATAGCAACAAAATTCATATTCCTCATCATCATCCTAGCGATCTAATGGATCACTCTTCTTCTTCTCAAGTTTCTGCAAACTCTACAGGTATATAAATAAATATAATATATTATCGTCCATTTCTTCTATGTTATAATATTTCTTATTACTAATAATATAATGCTTTCTTGTGCTAACAATATACTACTATACTATTTTTAGTATTTTAATATTGGATCGAATTATATTTGTAGTTATATAGTTTTTTTTTTTATAATAATTGTGCAGAACAAGTGTCCGATCGAGCTTCCAAGGTTGAGTTTTCAGAGGATGAGAAAACTCTTATTTCCAGGATGTATAAACTTGTTGGGGACAGGTAGGTCATATTTTTGTGTATATATATCTCTTTTTAAATTTGTGTCATGTTTTTAAAACCAAATTAAACACAAGAAAACAATATAATTATAATAATAAACTTTGTTTTAATTTACTTAGGTGGTCTTTAATTGCTGGAAGAATTCCCGGAAGAACAGCTTATGAAATAGAGAAGTACTGGACTTCAACATACTCATCAAGAAACCAAGAATAATTATTTTTCACTCTTGGCTTGGAGCAAGAAATTTTTGGGAGCTTGTATGGTGTGACAGTGAATTTTAATTTGTGACGCATAATGCGACCCAAAATAAACATGGGAAAAAAGAAAAGAAAAGAAAGTCTGCTTTACTTTAATTTATTACACATATTTGGTTTAAATTTGACTGCGCAGCACTTACTAAGAAGTACGGATAGCAATAGGGTAGGTCGGAACGGGTATTTAAGTATTCATATCAAACTCAAATCTACGGGTATTTAAATTTTAGCCCTATACCTAAATCCACGGGTATATACTGTCACATACCCAAACCCACGGATATGTAAATTAAATTAAATTACTCACTAAAATTATTCATTATCTAATAAAATACTTTAGAAATATAATTAATTATAAATAATATATATGTATTTGCAACATGACAATAATATAATCATTTTAAACCAAAAGAAAATTAAATTTGAGATTTTTCTAAACTAAAATTACCAAAACAACCATCTAAATATTATTAAATATCTAACAAATCAAACTAAACTATGTATATACAAATATGAGGCGGGGCGGAACAAATAACGGGGTGGAGCAACCAATACCCATATCCGTCCCATATCCACGCGATCGCCCCAAATACCCGCCCCATTTGAAACGGGGCAGGTCGAAACGGGGCGGGACAGGCCAGATCGCCATCCCTACTTAGAAGGTAGAATTGGCCTAACTTAAAAGCCGGTTTTTTGAATTATTAATTAATTAGTATTTTACTGCGGATCTTTTAAATTTTACTCGGCGTGTGATGATTAATTACTTCAATTTAGAATCACTTATTAATCACTTGCTGCTATTGCTATCCTCTTCATTCATCACTCTAATTAGGGAAATACAGGTATAGTAAAAATATCAATTAACAATACTAAGTAATCAATAAAAATTCAGTTAAATTGAATGTTATATTTTTTTTAGATTTTAGATGTTTTGTTTCTAAAAAATACAAAATTCGCTAATGATTATTTTATGTTTTAGATGTTTTATAATTTCTATTGTGAATATTTTATAATGATTATGGATGTTTTATTTTTTATTGGCTAATTTATTAATTAAAATAGAGAAAGTCTTGGGAGCCAATATTAGGGAAGGCCAATATCAATTTTTCTTCTTTTCTCTTTCCTTTTTTACCACTCATTATTTTTCTAATTATACTCATGGGCTCCTGACGTTGGCTCCCCTAGCATTATTAATTAAAAAATTATTGACCAGCTATTCTTTTTTCTTACAACTATGCTACGTAACCAATAAATTAGTAGCTAATAGTAACCAACAATATAATAAGAGATCATCCAAAATTATAAAATAGAGCATCTATAAAAATAAAATTAATCATCCAAATAAACAAAATGATCATCTAACATTTAAAAATCGACCATCCAAATAAATAAAATAGATCATCCAACAAATAAAAAATCATTTAGTGGCACCCCTCTCTCTCTCTTCACTTCTGCTTACTTTCTCTCTTTTCTCCCTTTCTTCTTTCAATGGTTATATTACCTTCAAAACAATTAAACTCCATGGCTTTTGTTGAAGATGAATCCAAACCAACCTTCGTTCTTCAATACGATAGCGGAGCACAGCATTGTTGGAAGTCCCGTTGGCGGTGACAGCAGAGTCTGTCGTGGCGACAATAGCATTAACGAGCGTGTAGAGAATGCCTTCTGCTATAGCGACAACTTCATCGAAGTGGAAACAGTGGGTGAGAAAGTGGATTGATGGAATCTGGTGGATTTGAGTCTCAAAGTATGGTGCGAAAGTGGTGGCGGTGGAGATAGAAGAGTGGAGTTCCGATGAAGGAGGGAGAGGAGTTGAGCGTCTTTGCTATGGAGGATTATTGATAAGAAGCTTTGAGAGGAAAGTGGAATTCCAATAAAAAAGGAGAGGAGTCAAATGTCTCTGCCATGGAGAATTGTTGAATGTTGATGGCAAGCCTCAAAGCTTCTAAGAGACGCTTCTTTCTCATATTCTCATGATAAATGAGATTAGTCATGATTCACGAGAAGAGTAATACTGAGATAGTGAGATGAGAGAATAATATGTCATTTCAGTATTTTTTTTAATTTAAAATAATTATTATTTTATTGATTATGTATTGGTTATTAAAGCATGGTCACCAATATTTTTTTTTTTTCTTAATCTAACCATGTATTTCAATTTGTATGACAAAGAAATTAAAGTTTATTAGGAACAAACATTATTGTACAGTATTTTATTTTCAATTATTAAAAATATCTCCTTATCCAATAAAGAAGGAGATCTTGGAAAAAAAGGACTGATTAAGAAAATATATCAAGGCAGATGGATAACGAATTAAGTTTTTTCCTAATAAAAAAATTTAATTTCCATGAGTGTAAAAAAATTTTATATATGCATCCAATCAAATATTATCATATCATCAAAAACAATTAATTTTTAAACTCATTACTTCTAAAATCATCTAAATTCTTTATACCATTAGTCCATCAAAATTAATCTCTAAAAATTAATCTTGCATGATACTAATTTTGTGATGAATAATAATTATTATAATTATATTTGAAGTTTGGTGGCTATTTTTTAATCCATATTAGTAGCTATCAATTTTATTTTGCATTACCCCTAGAATTTAGGTGACAAGATTCACTGTCGCTGTTTCTCTCTCTCTCTCTCTCTTTATCGCCATGAATGATTCGCACGCACCTTCTTCATCCTCCAACCATACACATCAAATTCAAACCTTTTCAACCTACAAATTTTGACTCTTTATTTCATTGGTTTCCTTAATTGGTTCTTTTTCTTTTCTCTCAGCTTTAGCTTCAATCAAATTCAAGGTTAGAGATTTATTTTCCCTCTTCGAGATTCTGGTATATATATAACTCACTTGCTTTCTATCTTTTTGCCTGCCATCTTGTATGTTCTGTTAGATTTGATTTTCTTTCGTATTTTCTGTCTCTGATTCTTTTAAATCCAACTAGATCTTGTTGATTTATTTGATGTTGAGCTGGAGGTTCAACTCTGACCTAAAATCATGTGGTTTTAGATATCCAAGCTTGTTCTTGCTATGCTGCTTGAATTTAGGTTCTTTTTCAGATGATCAAGCTGTGGTAATCTTGTTGCGACCTTGCTTCTTGTTATTAGGAATTTGTGATCTTACAATAGATTATTCTTATTTGTAGAAGAAAATTTCCCATGTGATTGTTGGGTTGTTTAACTGGCAAAGGCTGAAAATTCTGATAGTTGAATATATTTGGTTATAGCTGAGGTTAGTTGGAGTTTTGGAGAAACTAGTGTTCCTGCTATTCATTTGGAGAGGAAAAAAAAGGTGGTGAAATATATTAGCCTTTTAAGTTTTAAGGTATTCTTCATAGTCACAGGGTAAGGTTGAAATTGGATACCCTTGGTAAGTCATGAGTGCTGCATATGCATTTTGTTTTTACTTTTTGGGACTGAAGCTTTACCAATGAGATTATCAGAAAAGAGGTCAGTGGACAGTCCATAATCCCATTTTGCATCAACTCAAATGCTAAACCTCAATACCATAAGGCTCTTGCGCAAGGAACATGAAATCAAAGTGACCTTTCAATTATCTTTAAGAATTTTCATGCATGTACAACTTTCATGTTAACTTGTTCTGTTTTCCACTTTTCCTCAATGATTAGATGCTCAGACCTCAGTCTTTCCACTGTAGTAGATTTGCTAATTGATAGAGAAGTTGGTTTTTGGTCCAAGGGACTGCTCAGGCAGTTCCAGACCCCAGTGATGGTTAGATATTATAGGTGACAATATTTGAACCCCCTCTGTGCAAACAACTTTCCGGTGGGAAGTTGTTTTCGGTAACTAATCAATGATAGTGCTGCAGCTATTGACAATGGATGCTAAAGCTGTCAAACTTTTAAATCAGTCTAAAAATTAGGTGGTAATACATGAGATCTTGTATAATGATAGCACAGGAAGTAAGCACTTGAGTGCATATGTTCAAGTTTATGAAATGAGCTATTAGGCTAACAAGAAAGGCTATTCTATCTGAAATCAGATACCTCAAATTTGGATGGGATCATGGAAGCCTACATAACATGGTAACATCAACATTAAAGAAGCAGGTAAGATTGTAGTAATGGTGGCTTAAGATCTCTTACTACATGTTTTAAGTTTTGCCACCATTGTCATCTTTTAATGTCTCAAGGTTTTTCATGTTTCATCAGATCATTCTCAGCCATTTGAATTAGCTTTAGTAGAGAGAGTATTTGACAAAATTCAGGCTTACCTCAGTCTATATGCATAGTTGCATACCTGCATCTGTTTTCTTGAATCATTCACAAAAACTGTAACATGCATTGCACCTTTTTTTCTGATTAAGCAAATATCAATCCTATTCAATTAACAATCCAAATATATTTTATATTCTTAACCAATTAACAGTAACAGTACCTTTTGAATTTGCAGTTAGATAGCCAAAATGAATGTAAATATCAAATATGACACAGCTATGCTCCATGTGTTGCAGAAGTCAATTTTCCTCTCCAGTTGTTAATGAGAGGAGAGAAAAATTCTGTATCTTATTATGCAGAAGATGTTCAAATATTCAAGTAGAACCGGTTGAGAAAGTAAAGTATCAAAACCAAGTCAATTCACAGCAACAAATGAAAGATTTCATGTATAATTTTCTTAGAAATGTTGTGTAACGTTTTTTCCTATGTTGAGTAAGTCACTTCCCCTTGTGGACATCACTTCTTCCATGGTTTCAAAATGGAGAGCACGATAATGGCGGCGATGATCAGGAGCAGTATAACAGCAATCATCATGCATTTTCTTGACCTCTTTTGATAACTCTTTGCTGTTTGAAGAGCATCGTTTCCCAGTTTAACGTAATCAGTTGCGTTTGTCACCTGTTAAGTGGAAATGCCATTTTGGGGGGGAAATGCCAAATCTGATTAGTGAACTAAAATGGAAAAGACTTTGATGATTATCCAACAAATACAGATTACTAAATTTCCTGCTACAAAACATGAACTTAGTGCTAATCTGGAAAAAAATATGTGAGAATCTAATCAAGAAAAAAATAATGGCAACAACCAGTTAAAACAGAACACAACACCCAATTCTGTCAATCTACTTAACAATTATACAAATTTTAGGATTATATTTATGCTTAGTCCAATACATGGTGGAAATATGAGAAGTTTACAAGTTTATATGTTGCACAAATTTAAATGTGAGTATTGAATATTATACGGCATAATACGCAAATGACAAGCTTATGAGATAATTGGTCACAAATTTAAGAAAGTTTAGACTAGCCTAGTTCACAACTATGATGAGTCCATGGTACTAAGTAAGTAGGTATAATCCGTCGATAGAGAAAACTTTCGCACCAAGTAAAGATTATTATTATATGTACCTACAAAGAAAGAAAATAGTTTTGCTCTTGTTTATTTATGACA
Source organism: Stylosanthes scabra (assembly GCA_036250425.1). Taxonomy (NCBI): domain Eukaryota; kingdom Viridiplantae; phylum Streptophyta; class Magnoliopsida; order Fabales; family Fabaceae; genus Stylosanthes; species Stylosanthes scabra. The sequence continues at coordinate 80,336 of JASCZI010120892.1, read as the reverse complement.
ATATTTCAGGCATTTTATTGAAAATTGCAATGATAAGTGGTAGCATGTAACAAGGAAAGATATAAAAGTAACTAGGATTATAATGTTCTGGTATTTGCTATTTACTATTTAGCATACCCTTTTTCCTGTTTACATGGCTTCATCCAATATATAACATAATGCATAAAGCGGATTGTCATGTGATGCTCAACATTTTCATTTTCTAAGCAAACTAAATGGGCCTTCTTGAATAATAAAAATGATGCAAAATAATTTCTCAAAAATTGAAAATTATTCCATGATAATCAAAGATAATAATCCATTCTTTCAGGCATTGTTTTCATAGCAACTAAAATGAAGAATAAGGTTCTGTTTTTGGTTAAACCCTTTCTTTCAGCAACTAAATTCATTTGGTCTTACTGGCAACATGTAAATTGGGAGAGTTTTGGTAATAGCCCAAAAATCTGAGTGTTATTTTCAAAAGATTTTGGAGGACAGAAAATAAAAAATAAAAAATATAATAATTTGGCAAAATTCTACATTGAATATGCTTAAGTGAATTTTTCTTTAAAAAGATTCATTTCCACATTTCTGAAATGGTTCTACAGTTGACCCAAGAAACAACTATACATTGAGTACGCAACCCTCCAAAACTTTCTTGTGAGAACAAAAAGCATTCTTCAAAGGACAGAATATGCGAAACTACTTTTGCAAGTTAAGCTACCTAGATTGAAGTAACGGAAGGTGAAGTGATGCAATTTTTCGGCATGGACTAAATTCTACAGCCTAACCTATGTCGCTACATGGTTCGTTACAAGCATAAGAACTAGTTTAATCAGTGGCTAAGACATGGTTGTCGGCCAAGTATTGGCCCGACGGTAATGTTACCCTGGCACAAACCAGTAAGAAAGTGGGTACTTTCACTCTAATCAAAGTAATAACTAATAACAAATAATTAACACTACCAGATAGCAGAAGAAGCAAGTTTTAGCATGGAAAATAGAAATATACTTTTGAAGGTTATATATAAAGAATGTGAATTTCATATTGAGACACACCAATGTATATAATAAGGTCAGAAATCAACACACAGACATATCACAAGCATCATATCCGAAAAAATATAAAAAAGAAAAGAAAAATAAGACTCAAGAATCCTGTGCTAACAAGTCGTCCCGCTTCACAAATACAAATGCTTTATCAAAAGCAACTCAACAACTCAACGAATGAAAGTATATGGACAAGGGATCAAAGAGCC
>JASCZI010120892.1:49348-79012 GCA_036250425.1 Stylosanthes scabra | reverse complement strand
CGACAACTATTATAGCTACTACTATCAACAGTATAAGGATGGCAATGCACGTCCATTTTCGAGTGTTCTTCTGGAGTTTCTTAGCACCTTGAAGTGCCGTTGTCCCTCTCTGGACATGATCGACTGCATTGTTGACCTGAACAAGGCTCTCATTATCGCAAACTGAACTAGACATTGCCTGCACTCTACATACAAATATACAGACAGAAAAACTGAGGGTGTGAGAGAGCATGAACAAACCTGGCTTTCGATGTTGTCTAAAATCTCCCCCTGAGCGTCAACTAAGACTGCCATGTCGAGATAAATCTGAAATGATAAAGTACGATTGGCATATTCATTATCGTCATCATTGACTTAGTTAAATATTAAAGGCTGAGATTTTCATCCATGTAAACCTGGTGCAAATCAAGAAGCTTCTTCTCAATTTCTTTCACAGCATCATGTCTTTCCTGAATTTCTTCTACTGTGCTTACAACCTGTAACAACCAAAATTTTTCAAAGCATGAACAATTATGGACAATCTTTAACCAGGATTAAAGCTTTGAATTTCACCAAGATGCTCCTACATTTAAGCAGAAGGGGGCGGGGGCAGGGGAGGACTAATCTTCTTGTCCATAAAAATGTGAAACATCGCTTGAATGCAGCTACTATACTTTACATTAAATAAAAACTTCATAAAATTGCGATAGAACATTTCACACTTTCGCTATCCCCCTTCCCCTTCTGAGGAAAAGATTGAGAGATAGATTGACAACACTGACACCACAAGTGCCATGTTAATGTTTAAACTTTTAAGGGGGAGAAAAAGATTTCAAAACAGAATATAAACCAAATACCTGTCCTCGGCCTGCTTCTAAAATTGCCTTCTGGAAGATTTGCTCACTATTTCCAGTTTCAATCAGGTGATCAATTGTCTAACACAGCCATAAAACAGCCAATTACAACACTATATATATGCAGTGTATATATTTCATCTCAAGTAACAAATTCACAAGTGAAGCTCACCTCATCATCTGGCCTAGTTCCCGTGACTGCAAAAGACATAATACAACCACAAAGTGAAAACCATTTTAGAAAAATAGTGAAAAAGATCAAAGAACAATACATAGTACTACCATATGGCAACAAAAGTGAATTTATCAAGAAGCTGAAAATGTTCTAACCTGTAATAACTCTTCTCTCAACAACCTCACGATATTCATCTTGTATTCTTTGTCTAAGAGTCTATAACATAAAAAAACTTCTAAGAAGATGGACATAAACTTGGAGAGACAACTGATGTAAGCTAAAATTATAAACATACCTGAAACTCTGTCATTAGATCCTTGAACCTTTTAGTTAAGGCACTGCAATTTCAAGGTAAAATATTTATTTTAGCTTTCTAAGTTGTTTCATCATATATACTAATGAAGATATGTAATATGTGCTCCCAACATACTTTGTCATATTCATCCTAGCTCTGTCAATACCCGTCCCCTTCTCACAACCAGGCTTTTTTCTGTTGTTTAGGTTCTGGAAATAACAAAACCATATAAAAAATTCCTCATAAGTTTGAAATTTCATAACTAAAAATCTACTAAAACAACATCAAGTCATTATCTTAGTCTCATTACATCTCTGTTTATAGCTTCTATTTTTGTTTTGACACCGTGTGCAATTTTTCCAACTTCATCAATATCCTTCTCCATCCTCTTCTTGATAGCTGAAAATGATGTTGCAATTCCATTAGTGATCAAAGAGCATTATGTTTCAGTCCGTATGATGTCCCAATATATTTAAAAATTTATTGACTTGATGCAATATGAACCATGAATATTTATTTAACTTATTAATGTTTTAAATGAAGCAATTATCATGTTCTGCAAGCTAGCCAGACGCATCGAATTTAATGTATAGTCAATACTGATCCCAGAAAAATCTCACACATTATGACCCAATTCGACTCTGATGCTTTCATCAAACATATAGGGGGAGTTTTCATTCCAATATACCTTTCATAGCAGATGCTTTTGTAACAGCTTTTGATTCTTCATTAGCTTCCTGCAACATGTCCATTTAGTAATAGCTGTAGATGAAACCCAGCTGACAAAAAGTGAGAACTGATGAAGATGATAGGTACCTTTAGCTTTTGAAGTAGCCCAGCGAGCTTATCAATTTGTTTGTCGACCTCATGGACCTAATAACACAATAAATAATATTAGTAACTTCAAATTATTCAACTGAAATATTGAACAAAATGTATATTATATAAATGGAGAAACTAATCAATTTCATTACACTCTTAGACTAACAATAGCTTCTTTACAAAAGAGAATCAAACAAAATATCCACAACGATTGCAAAAGAACAAAAGAAAAAAAAAATTGCAAGGCCAAGTTAAAAACACCATGAAAAGACTACATAACATGCATGTAGTGATTGTACCTGCTTATTAAAAGCTTCCATTCCCAAATCAGAGTTGTTTCTCTGAACCTGCATTCCCATTTCAATATCACCTTGTCTTGAAGGCTGACCATGATTACTTTCACCAACAAACGAATCCTAAAGTCATGAAATCAAAGGGGGAAAAATATTTAAACATTGATCCTAAAAGACCACAGCTTGATACATAATGTAAGTAAGCTCCAAAGTTACTAAACGATAATAAAGATCCCAAGATCACTATCAGAATAAATCCAAAAATCCTAAAACTTGTACCAATTGCTTCTGTCTTCCAATCAATAAGGTGGGAAACAAATCAAGCAAAGATGGTAGACTAGGATGCACCACTAAGTATATCATAACAGAGAGCACACCCACTTCAAAACTAAATGGGGATCCAAAACATGACCCTAGTTAAATCAACACACCAGTTTCAAGAAAAGGAAGAAAAATAAAATAATAAGAAGAAGAAGAAGATTCCACCACCAAACACAGTAAAGCACTAAAAATCAAAGCTCAAAACAACAAACAGTGATTGATTATTCCAGGTCCTTAACCTATAATTCAAACCTTAATAGCACGGAAAAACAAAAACAAAACAAAAATTCCACAGTATCCCAAGTCATAATAGAGCAGAAATTTGGGATTAAAAACGTAAACTTTAGTAAGAGAAGTACAAGACCCAGTTGTCAAAATTGAATCTTTTATGGTTGAATCAGAAAGGGGCAAATAAAAAAGATGATTTAACTTACAGTAAGAAGGTCGTTCATGTTGAGAATAAGAGAAAATCAAAAGGGAGCAGAGTGAGAGAGAGAAAGGAATGGAATTTGCAATGAGATGAGATGATAGTGAAACGGAAACAATTATGTTCTTTCAGCCGTTGGCCGGCGAAACGACAGCGAAGCAAAGAGGGAAGGCAAAAAGGTAAACCCCACGAAGAAAACTATTAACAACAACAATGGCACCTTTTTTTTCTTTGTTTATTTTTTATGTTTTCTTTTTTTTTTTTTTGTCTTCTTTTGTGTTTCCAATAATTCCTTCCAAATTATAATTAAATATTTCGAAATTTCTATTATCCCACTGTCACTGTTATTACTTATTTCTGTGTTTCACTAGTACTTTTATTTTTTTAAATAAAATTTAGTTTCTCTTTTTTAAAGCCAACAATACCTTATTTAAAAAATAAATAGAAGTAACAAAATTTTTTAATACATAAATTTTTTATTTAAAAAAATTATCCAAACATGAAATAGCTTTCTTCTATTAAAAACGATTTTTTTTTTGGAAAAAAGAAAAAAATAAATATTTTTTTTCAATCCAATCTAAATTTATCCTAAGTCAATTATAGAAAAGGTTAGAGAGTCAAAAAATTTTATGAAAAAAAGGAAAACAATTAGTATTGAATTAAATATAAGATAAAAATTTTAGCACTTAATATTTATTTTTTTTGTTTGGTGTCTATTTATTTCTTTTATTGACTAGTCAATTAAATATCTTTTTCAAAGATATTAATTTGTTTTTGGTTAGCAAAAATATTAAGTATTCCTGACCAATGGGCATGTACTATGGACTTCACTCTTACTTGGTAGGCCCATATTTACCTTTTGGATTGGCCTTTCCGAATTATGAACGAACACTATTTTCAATTTGTCAGTGGTTGGAAAAAAAACACATTATCAAATTTTGAGTTTTCTAATGTCCACATTGAATCCAGCTAGAATGAGCTATATGCCTATATGATTACTTCCCAGCTGTTTAATTTGGGAATATTGTTTCTTTTTAATTGGATATCAGCATGCTAAAAATCTAATGACTAATTTTTAATTGGGTATCATTCATCTGTACTAACTTTTATTAATTGGTTGGGAATATTATTTTGAATTTTAACTTTTATGTATATATGTAAGTATATATTTTGTGTTTGTATTTTAATTTATAAAATAGAACAATGAAAACTTGAAGATTTAACAAATTTTAGCTTTATTAGAGAATTCTATTATTATCTATAAAAAAAACAATATAGACAACCATATTAGATAATTAATAAAAATACAGTCAATATCAGCTAATAAATAAAGTTGGTTAAGATTGCTTTAAGTTGCTAGAACAATAATTTTTTATGTTTTATTTTTTGTTGGCTAATTTATTGGTTAAAAAATTATTAATTACCTATATTTTTTATTAACCCCATCAAAATTTATGAAAAATAAATAAATAGTTAAAAATAAAATAAAAAAGACTATTTATACAACTGCACATACACAACCCTCTTCTTCAGAAACAATCAAATAATTAATATCAATTCCCTTAGAAGAAAATTAGCATTAAACAAAGCAATAATCCCATATCAAGCAATAATCAAAGCTTGATTTTGGTTACACAATTAGACTCCACATGCTTAGAAATAATATGCAGAGATATATCACAAGAACTGTATGTTGTAGCCTTCAATTTGATGAACTTGAGTATGGTTGCTTTCCCAGGCATAACAGTATTCGATGTCAAATTCAGAGTCCCACTCATAACATCAACCCAAAAATTCTGATCCTCAATAAACTTTGACACATTAAATTCAGCAGTGGTGCTGATATTGATCTTGCTACGAGCTGGAACCGAGTTTGTGACTAATGGAATTTCTGCCACAACGTTACCATCATAGTTTACATAGCCAGTAGAATTTACATACCTAAAGTCTCCATGATTTGGATTAGTGATAGTGATTAAGGTTGGTATGGACACAGTGAGGGACAAATTAGAGAATGAAAGGTTTCTTAGGCCTGTTGGGTAGACACTAACTACAGGTTGCTTGATTTTGAAGACGGTAAAGATTAAGGCAATAATCACAGCAATGACTATGATTAAGAATAATGCTGACACTGCCATGCATATTTTGAGTTTCTTACTCGCCATTCTTAGTTTATGTTCTTGGTGATTTTGATTGAGGTTATATAAGAATTGAGAGGGGGATTAGAGTTTGGGAGAATTGAACAACTTAATTTAAAATATGAAAAGAGTTTTTTTTTTTTTTTTGGAAATACGAATTAATGGAAATATGCTATGTTTAGGGATTTTGATATTAATAACGGATTCGATTTATGACTTGAAATTTAATTTTTTTAATGGTTCAGTTTTGTTATTCAGAAGTGAGAACCGAACTCATCCCAAAAAGTAAAATAAAATTTTTTTAAAAAAAGAAAGTTTATGGAGCCATAATTTATTAGTCAATAAGTGGCCAATAACTTTTTCTTTCTTATCTCTCTTCTCTTTTACTACATATTATTTCCCTAATTACACTCATTGGCTCCCTATTAATTTCCTAATATTAGTTCCGTAACATTGCTAAAAAAAAAAAATTGTACTCACGGCCAAATCAAAATTCAGCCTAAAAATTAGCACTTGACTCTTAGTTTTTTTTTTTTTGTCTTGCACTTGACTCTTAATTTGAATCCTCAAGAATAAATAATTATTATTTTCTTTTGCTTATTTTTTTTTATTTATATTTTTTTTTGGTTGAGTTTTATTTATTTTTCATTATTGTAGTTTGACCTCAAATTTATTTTTTGGTATTAAGTTAGCTTTTTTTTTCGACTGGTCTCACACATGGCACATTACATAGGAATTTTTGGTTTCGTTGATCAGGCCTGAAAGGGCAGAGCCCACACAGAACAAAAAGCCCGGCTCCACCTACATATGGGAAACCAAAAAAAAATGATATTGCTGGCCCATATATACGTATATAATTTCCTTTGTAATATTAGACTTTAATTAACCAACTTTAGGTCTTTTAAGCAAACATGAAAGTTTGTATCCTGTCTTATACACGTAGCAATTTTTTATCTAGCGATAGACTTTTAAATAAAACTTAGATATATAACATATTAGTTTTTGACGTATCGAGTTGAAAAATATTATGGAAAACAAATAATATATATGAGTTTAGTTTTATTGGATGACCAAAGAAATTATAGGTAGAGAACGCGAGGAATCAAAATTTTTTAATGTGAAAAGGAAAATAAAAATTGGCTAAAATTAATTTAAAAATAAGATTAAAAAAATAATATTAGTTATCCATAATTTTTTTAAAGCAATAGAATTTCTCTCTATATTTAAAAAGAAGACACATAAATGAATCATACATTCCAAATGTTAATTCCCCTGTATATGGCCGCCCCACAAAAAGATACGGCGATAAGCTACATTGGATATTGTTATAATTATATTATAATTATTATTCTTATTAATATTATTCTTATTATTATATTATAATTATAATTATACTTCTAATCAAAAGTTCTTTAGTTTATGCGTAGGTTAGTAGTTGGTTGCCGGCCATTTTCATATACAATCTCAGAGAATGTCTGCACCCACAAATTAAATTAAAATAAAATAAAAATTATGAAACTTAGGTTAAGTATATAATAATACCTCTTTCTCAGTGACATAATTTTACTGTATTGAATTTGAATGCTAAAAAATAATAATTTTGATTATCAATATAATATAGTTAGATAAATAATATCAATAATATATGAGATTGAAGATTCAAATGAAAAAGTTCAATGTATTTGTGAGAACCACAATGTGGAATTGTCCATTGTAGTCCCTAACCTGCTTAGGTTTATCCGATCCCTTTGCTTCCTTTAACGGAGCCTAAATAAACTTTGATTTAATTTTAATACTATTTCATTGTTGTCACGGGGGACAACACAACCTTCGTTTTCGACAAAAGTCAATAATCAATACAAAATTACACTCACCAAAACGACTTCGTTTAAGCCTCAGTTGAGCTGCCACATGCATGGTGATGGTGGTTACTGCTTAGTTCATAATTTATATCCAAATCATTTCAATTTCTTTTTTCTTTTTCCCGGTTGGCCATTTAATTTAATTTTTAATTTTAATTGTTTTTTTTTTGTGGAAATAATATTTGTGTGTTAATTTATTATGTGCCTCCCTCCATTTCATAATTTGACATTTATATGACGTAAATTTGTAAGCTTGGTTTGTAATTGCCTCTATGGCCATAAGCCGTAAATCACGCAGGAATTATAGCTTTCCGAAAGTAGCAATAAATATTTGTTTTTTTGTGTCAGTAGCAATAAATATTAAATAGCATATAAAAGAGGGGAAAATATTTAGGTCATATATTGATATATAAAGAAAAAGTCTTGGAGCCAATATTAAGGAGATAACAGAGAGTTAATATTATTTTTTTTTTCTCTCTCCTCTTTTACCACTCACTATTTCTCTAATTACACTTATTGACTTTCTATTAGTCCCGTTGGTTCTCTAGCATTATTCATATATAAAAGAAATTCAATTATTTTTATTATAGCAGGTTTTGATTATTCGAATAGCTAGTTATTTAATATAAAATAAAAGAATAATTAATATGTATGTATAAATGTAAATAAATTATATAAAATAATTATTTTGATAACTTATTTTTAGTATATATGTAATTTTGTTTGGCAAAATACATCTTTGGGTTTCTACCTTTCTATATATGTTGCTACTTCTTATTGTTATTTATTTTAAGCTAAAATTGTGGCATAGTAAGACATGGACCACCAAAGGACCTAATTAGGCATAGTGTGAAGCGTAGGAGAGCTTCGTTTTTCTACCCTAGCTACCTATCATCATTTTCCTTTGATAGTTGAAATAATAAACCTTCAATTATATTGTCGAATACACTCTAGCTACTAGGCCAAAAAATGAAAATTAAATGAAGATTTAGGAGCGTCTTGGAATAATTTCGTAAGAATGATGCAATATCATTATTAACTTTTAGTTTTAGATAAAGAAATGGGTTATCATTCTCCATTTTATCTTAAAAAAAAATAAAGCAGGTAATTAATAAAAATTCAGCCAATATCAGACAACAATTTGAATTAGATGTTCTATTTCTTTAGGTTTCGAATGTTCTATTTTTACGTTTCGAATATTCTATTTCTAAAGTTAGTTAATAACTACTTTAGTTTGGGATGTTCTATGAGACTATGACCTTCATTGTGAAAGTTTTGTTAATAGTAGTTATGAATGTTCTATTTTTTAAAAAAAATTTTTAAATAAATAAAAAAAATTCGTTTTTTTACCAAAATACACATTTTTGGGGATATTTACTAAAATAAAATCTATTAGAGTTCGGATCGGTATTGGGTTATTTTCAATACCGGTCCGGACCGGATACTGGGCCAATTTTTTAAAAAAATAAAATACATCAGTACCAGTCCTTCTGGGGTAGTACTGGGTTAATATCAATACCGGTCCTTCATAGGGCGGTACTGGTTCAAAATTTAATTTTTTAATTTAATATTAAATATATTGATTTAATTAATAGAAATGATTTATGTAATAAATTACGATTGGAAAATATATTAATAGCAATAATTTTTTTATTTTAGCTTTTATTTTTATTTATAAATTAATATTGAATTAAATGCATAATATTAAATATTATAAATGTTATTAAATTAAATATAATAACTTTAGCCTATCGTTCATTACTCGATCTTTTAATAATTGTGATCATGCAAGCATAAGCGTATGTGTAAACTTGGCTAGATCCATTATTGCAACAAAATGAGCTTTCTAATCACATTTATGTAAGCCATGCTGTGCTTGAAGTCGAACATGATGGGATAGATTTATGGTGCCCATAAATGCTGATCCCAACCTAGCTTCCTATATATGATCGCATATGATAATTGTAAAAATAATGTTGGGTTTTAAATTGTGAATGTAATTGTTATTAGTTGTATTATTTTTACAATGTAATAATAATAATAATAATTGTTGGCTGGGTCGTCGAAAAAAAGGATCTCTTCGAAGGCAAGAGCACAGCTAGGACTTCAAATAGGATGGATTCCAGCGATGAGAGCTTGGAACGGCGGGAGTGGACCTGCAAGGCCACTCCGACACTCAAGTCAATAAAGTGCACGAGAGAGAGAAAGAATAAAGTATAAGAGGAAAATGATAGCACACCTTGACTTGAGATTTAGTAGATTTATTTATAGATGTGAGATTAAGTTTAGTAATTGTATGATGGTATTTGTTGGAGTGTGCAGATCCGATCCTTACTTTGTTGGGATCTTAAACTATTTAGTTTGCTTTTTTATTAATTTAAGTATTTATTTATATTTGTAAAAAAAGTTCAGTTAGTGTGTTCGATTACTTCATTCTTATCTTCTTTAATTGTTGTTATTAATTAGGCATGTGTTAAATAATTTATTGGGCTGAGTATATTTGGCCTTTTATTATTAAGATTAGTCTTTGTTTGATGGGCCATATGCCCATATCAATAATAATAATAATAATAATATCAATATCAATCAATAATAATAATAATTGTATTAGCTAAGTTAACTGCAATGATGTGGATGCTGCATTGCACTTAAATAAGGTTCAGATTAATTAATTGTCTTTTCAAATTAGTGGAAAATTTATCCACCAGATAGAAGAGGCTTATATGTATTTAGTTAAGAATGTGCTACTCATATATTTTTTTAGTAGAATTAAATTAATATTCGTATAAATATGTTTTTTTAGTAGAATAAAATATGATAATTGATGTATTAATTATTTTTTTTGTGATTTATTTATAATAATTATATTTTTATATAAATGTAAATTTAATGTTTATTAAAAGAGTACGTAGATAACATTATTCATTTACTTATATATAGTTATTTTTCTTTATCCATTATTAATTAGTCTAATCCTAACTTTGTTGATGTGCGCGCAAGACATTAATCTTATTGTTGGCATGGCATGTATGTAAAATGTAACAATAAAGAGATAAAATCGTTGTCAATGTCAACAGTTTTCACCATTTATGTATTATTGCTTTCTGATGGAGACAACCAAGGTTCAATTTATATGCAAACCATTCACATAAAAATATAAAATTCATAATAATTCATACATACGCTGCGCAATGAAACAATTATTTAACACGTACGTAGTATATTATTCATTATTCATTTCATTTTTATTCTTTTAACCGTAACTTGTTGCAACTCTATATATAGTGGCAAACTGGTAATGTAACTATATATAAAGCTTATGCACAATAAAATCATCATATCCATGCATGCACAAATATGCCAAAGCATGGTCAATAATTTGCAGCATGGGTTAAATTAAACGTCCAAAGATTTTATGTAAAAGATAAAATATAATTGACGTGTTTATTTCTGTAAAGTAATTTTCATTATGTATATATATTTAAATATATATATTGAATAATAATAATAATAATAATAATAATAATAATAATAATAATAATAATAATAATAATATATAGGGTTAAATTTGGGGGTATCTATATATGTTTGATTTTTTAATAAATACCTCTTAATTGTAACTTGGACTTTTGTGAAATAAAATATAATAATATTGGTTATATATATAAGATAGAATAAGAACACTAGAGAGGGTGAACTGCCTTTATGATTATACCAAACTATATAGCTGTAAAGTAATCTGTATTAAGTCTTAACTTATATATTACACAAGAGAGGAATGGGTTTTTTATTTTTATTTTTTAAATTGAAAAAAGGGAAAAAAAATACTCCTTTTTAATCTTATCAGTCATGCATTCTATAAAATATGGCCAATTTTAAACACCATTTTTTTAATAGAAAAACACTCATAATTTCAACAAATTAAAGAAATAACAAAATCTTTGAAATACCTATCATAATCTTTGTTTTATAGAAGAAAAGGGTAAATTGTTTTATATATACACTAATGGATTAATAGACATTAAGTTGTCTATTAATTTATTTTTTATCAATCATAATATGCATCCAATCATAATAAATTAAATATTCTTTATTTAAAACAGAAACGATGGGCTAAATATATTTCTCATATGATCATTACATATAACAGATGATGGTGGAATTTTAGGTAAATGTGTTTAAGAAGCAAGTATCTGATACTTCGTTATGCTGAGCACATGGCATAGCCGTTTCTGAATATTCTTAATTTATATTCTTCACCAAATGATTGGCAAGCAGGAAGCATAGGACGAAAACTAATATTTAAACCTATCACTCTAATTTTATTTTCATGTTTATTCTATATAAGCTATAAATTAATCACTCTTTTAGGGTACAAGGAAGCTCCCCTATACCTTTCGTGTTTCTGTATTCTTCTTGTTAATTTTTCATTCTCATCTCTTTGTATTTTGAATAAGGTATATATTCCCAAACATTTTATTAATTATTCGTCACAAGTATATTTCTTGTTTGCATGATTGCATACTCTTAGGTTCCATAAGGAATTTGTATAAACTTCTATTTATTTTGATCTCGTAAAAAAAATTTAAGAACTTTTTTATAAAAAATATAAGATAGGTTAGGAGAGAGATTTAAATTTGAAATTTTTATTTTAAAAAAAGACAAATATCATTTGAACTATATTTTATTAGTAAAAAAAAATTTAAAGAGTTGATTACACTATTCTTAAATAATAATAATATCAGCATATTGTTTATTATTAATTCAGAAAAAAATAAAGTTTGCCTAATTTAGCCAGAGTTAGTTGCATTGAAATGGAGTAATAATGAACAATATCAATTTATACCATGAGAAGAATAATGCAATCTAAATGTGACATGAATAATAGAGAAGAAGACAAAAGTAGTTATAAATTATTGTATGCATGCTCAGCCATTATGTTAAACATTTTATCTGTACTTTTGCTCAAGTAACCTCAAACTCTCATCAAAGGATTGTTCACTCCTAAAGTCTAAAGTGGTGCATATCCTTAAGATGGACCACTCAATGTTAATATATATAGTTATTAATAATTTCTTTAACCTTTTTCACCTCCAACCAAACTGCTAGAGCTTTAATTTGTCAAAATCCATATTTGGCGTATCCATTTCAAATTTATAATATTGCCGTCCACATCTTTTCTTGATATATCTCAACACCTTTCTTAGTTAATTCATTTTTTTTATTGTGTTCAATGAACCATAAGAAATGGTGAAGCACTATAACAAGTAACAGCAATCAGAATCTAGTCTTGTCTTGTCTCCTTGAATTGATAAATTAAATTTGGAACTTATTACTTATTACAAACCCAAACATATAGATAAAAGAAGATAATTTGTGTTAGGCAATTGATAACCACACATAGAATTTTGTAATCTTTATAACACTAATCACATTAAATTTCTTTCTTGATGAACAACTTAACAGGATACAAATTCTGGACTCAGCAGATTGTTATAAATATAATACAAATTATGAGTCACAAATCACACTGAGTAGTATCCAATTCTACAACTTGAGCTACATAGAATCAACATTCAAAAAGTAGATAAGGAATTGGAGGGCACATTTTTGGAATGGAATGGAATCAATCAATCAGCCATAATAATTAACCAACATGGAGAAAGGAACCAAGCATAGCCCTCTTTTCTTCAAATCATTGCACTCATCAATATTCTTCTTTCCATGAAAATTCAGTTCACCTTCACCACCCTCATCTCTCTGCAACTCTGATTCAAATCCCTTATTACCCTGCAGAACCATCATCACAAAAACCAAACCATAAGTTTCTTCTCTATTGCAAAATAAAAATTATTATGACAAATTTAGGTTATATAAATATATACCACAGAACCAAGTTGATAATCAATATTCCTTGAAATAGTTTCTGTTGAATTCAAGTCTCCTACCTGCACAAAACAATGAAATCATAAGGTTAACAGTTTGCTATCCTAGTACTACTTTCGCCCATACATGTTTAACTATTCCGTTGCATTAGTGCTAGTATTATCGCAGCTGCGGTATATATTGTATAAGATAATGCTGCATGACCACTTTATAACACGGAAAATATAAATATCAGTATAGAAAAATTCACAATGAGAGAACAGAAATAGTATAACACAATAATAGTGTGTCTCAATACAGAAATCAAAATAGAAAACAAGGAGTGTATGGAGGTGTATAGTAGTACCGGTAGATTTATACCTTGGGACTATTGAGAGGGGAGCTAGCAGTGTCTTCCAAGGGATCATCATCTTCTTGTGATATCTGTTTGGCTCTTGTTTTCTTGAAACAAAGTTTCTTAGGGAGGCTTGAAGTACTAGTAGGCTTCTTAACTGAAGAACAAGAAACAAGGTGATGATTATGATTATGATTATCATGGTGGCTTGAAGAGAATTTCTTCCATGCAGCAGAAGAGGAAGAAGCATCTGAGACCAAAGAGGATCCACCACCAAAGCTGAGACAGTAGCTTTGCTCTTTCATCATCATGCTGCCTTGAGATAAGTCTTGGAAGTAAGAAGTCCACCCACTCTCTTCAGAAACTACTGCTTCTTTCCCCATACATGAATTCAGAGTAGAATGCTCCATCATTAACACAAAAGCATAATAATAACACAGAAGAAGATCTCAAGAGTTTTTAGTTTTTGTCAGAGGTTAAGAGACCCTTTCAACTTCCAAGAGGAGTTAGTTTATATAACTATGGAGAAGAAAAATGGGAAGCCATTAAGTAGAAGTAGAATCATGGAGGTGGGGCCAGTGGGGCCAGTGGGGGCATGATGAGTATGAGGGAGTTAAATTAAGAGTTGAAGGGTTGCAAGCAAGCCTGCAAAGGGGAACAAGTAGTAGAGAACGTGCAGGGGGAAAAAATAATAATGGTGAAGGTGGTTGACCTTTGTGCTTCACAAGAGATTTTTTTTTTTTTTTTATAGGAATGGAGGCCATTTTTCATTGTCATGCCTTACCTTTTCCAACCCAACACAATTAATGGGAATGAAGAAAAAAAATTTGGTAATGGACTGACTAGTTCAGCTTAAAATCTGCGCATGGCAGCAGACCAAAACCAGTAGAAATAAAAGCCTCTGCAATTGTGGGGTCAAAATTCACAGCTAAATTGGAATCATTGACATGAATTTCATTTCATAGGGCAAGAATTACTCTAACTGCTTGCGGATGACTTTGAAGGCTTTTCTCTAACTTCAAAAAATATGAGAATAAAAAACTCTACAATCAATCAATCATACAGAGAGGAACTTGGGTTTGTTTGTATTAGGATTGTATGAATTAATCGTAATTTTATGCTTAACTACTATCATCTAATAGACTGTGGCACACCAATGAGGGTTGCTTGATCATAGTATTTAAATTCTGCTACGGGGGTTTTCATAAACTTGTTTTGGTTCGGATTCGGCATAATGATTTACATGCATGTCAACTTTATTTGGCTTAATTAGTCGGCCACTTCTTATAATACACCAAATTTATAATTAAGTAGTTTATATAATTTTTTCTTTTAATTAAATCTCTATACTATTTTTAATTTTGTAATTAAATTTCTGCCATAAAAACATTAATATTCACAAAATATTTCATTCATAAATTGAGGATAAATTTCTAAACATGATTCCTCTCAATTTCAAAATAACAAAAAAAAAGTTAGCTTTAGCTTGAACTTTCTAAATAAATTCATTGTTCATACTTTACAAATATTTATTTAACATTTACATTTAATAAAGGCTTAATTATAAAATTAAAAATAATTAAGAGATACAATTGAAAACAAAGAGTATAGAAATTTAATTATAAATTTGACAAAACTAGAGACTAATTTTACCATTTTATTTTACTCTCATGCTTTACATGCTACTAATTTTATTGCGCGAATAAGTTCCCTAACGATCATATTCATAATCCGCTTCTCTCTGTCAAATCACTTCACAAGTTCCAACTTGATTGAAGAAAAACAAAATGAGAACTGCGCACTTCCGTACGAAATGGGTTAGTGTGATAGTGTCTTAGTGAGGGGACATCATTTTCGCAAACTATGACGATAAAACAAAATAATTGTGTATGAAGTTAATACAAAATTGACAATGTTAGCAAAACCTAATTCAGTCCTTCTCCATGTAGTTAAGACTTAACACGATGCTAGATGAGTCAAGGTCAACATTTCGTTCCCCTATACTGTCATTGTTGTTATTACAAAGAAAAGAATGATACTACGTTTACACACAGAATTTTAAATGTGGCACATCAACCGGAGGTAATCATTAATCGTTAATACAGTTTTTAAATAATCAGCAGAAGTCGTCAACAGGATATAGCAACTCACAATTCAATCTTGAAAGGGTGGAAAAGAAATTCTCATAATTAGCAATGCATGAATGAGATTGTATTGTAGAACGCAAAAGACAAACAGGAAGTAAAAACCTGCAGAATGGGCTCAAACACGAAACACTGCCAAGATGAGCAAAACATCATGGAACACATTGCTCAACATTACATTAAAACTTTACATGTTACTCTGTCTGTGTTGGATCAAATTGTACTGGATAAGTTTTCCTCCAAAAGATTTAACAAGGCAAATATAATTGCGCAGACCAATTAGAAAGGATCCACAAACTGCGAGTGGCAAGTAGCGAGTAGCTCAGCTGCACCAAAGTTCTAGTGGCCATATTTCTGAAACTCCCACTCGCTGTTATCTGCACCAGCAAATAAAACACCAAGGCAGTGAGAAGGTTGCCGATAAGTCCATTACAGGTCCAAGGCCCCAAGCCAAAAAGGTTAGGGGAAATGAAAACAGAATATGTACCTAGAGGGCAAACTTGACGGGTCTTGAGCCATCTACTAATGCAATGGAAGTGAAAAGCATGATTGCAAACTCCTGCATAAGATATCGGCCAAAGCAATAAACAGTTTGAGTAATCCTGAATTGCTACACCAGACAATAACAACAAGAGAAGAACACAAAACTAGAGAAGGACCTGTGAACTATCCTTTATAATCCTGACTAAAGTACAACATATATCCAACTTCCCAAACAGAAATAAAACAAATGTTCTATCTACCTCATGAAGAAATTACCTATGCACTACATCCAACGCTAAACAAAAAAGAACTGGGAACCTGATACTATTAAGTATGAATTAGTTAAGGAATCAAATACATTCTAGCAATGCCAAAATCTTTACAGAGCAAATTATGCCTCTATAAATACATGACTTGACACAACAAATAAAATCAGGATACACTGCCCTTGCTTGAAACTAAAAAGATTGGCCCCATTATGGATTAAGTTAAAAGAACAGCTACAAGTTAGACCTTAGGGTTTGGTGTTGATAAAAAAACCCCTAAAATTTCAGCCAACAATACTAACTCTAACACCCTATTTCACACTGAAGTTTTAACCAATAATATGGTTCACAGTGGCATGAACCACAAAACCAAACAAATTACCAAAACATATATAGCAAAGCATAACATACCCCACGCTACAGTGCATTCCTCGCTAGTGGCGCTAGCCTGGTTAGCCTGGCACTCAATGCCTAAAATCATTCACAATCAAAATCAAAATCAAATAATCAAAACACGATCTCATGAGATTGTTAATTACTTCAAACAGAAAATTACTATTCACAAAATGAAAGCCGGGTGAAATCAAGATGCTTACAGAGATCCATGATATGGTTCCGGCAAATAGCGCAGTTATCAACAACTATATCTGCATTCAATAAAATAAACAAGTAAATAAATAAATAAAGATCGTGGAGCATAAGAAGAATTTAGAATGAAAGGGGGGAAAAGAGAGAGAAAGAGAAAGAATTAGGGTTACGGACCCCAAGCCCAGAGAGCAACAGCGTTCCACTTCTTGATCTCAAAGCGCTTGGGCTTCTTGGAGGAAGGACCCGCGCTGCTGGAAGGCTCGCCGGCCGGCACCATTGGTACGTCGGAGTCCAGAGTTGCCATCGCTCTCTCGCTCTCTTTCTTTTTCTTTCAGGTTTCGGAATTTTGCTTGATTTCTGTATGGAACGAAACGCTTCGCACTTCTTCTAAGCTCGTGAGGTGTGTCGTGTGAATGTGATGCGATTATGTGAGTCGGGGTCTTATTCTTTACGATTTTTGCTTTTGACGCGTATTCATTACGGTTTAGGGTACTATTTTTTTCCTTTTGGGCTCTTTAACAGGCCTTCTAAGTACTAAGATATGTCGTCCAATCAATAAATAAACTCTGTCCAAAAATATTTACTAAGAAGCCCAAATAATGTTTGTGGAGATACTGGGTTACTGGCTAACTCAATATGTAAGTAAATATGGCTAGCCCAGTTTAAGTATTACTAGGAATCAAACCAGTAAAAAAAAAAAAAGAAATTACTAGCCCAGATTAAGGTCTTTACCCGGACCAAAAAATGAAACAATTTTTAAGTTCTTTACACCAATACCAAAAATAATAGAAGATTAAGGTGTTTAACCAACTTGATAATTCATATCTCAGTTGCTCTCTTAAACAAATATGGTTCAAATCCTGATGTGTGCAATTTAGTGGCAATAACAAACTCTTAAATAAAACTTCAGTGTAGCCGATGCCTTTGGGAGCCACCTTTCGAATCTCAGCTATGACTGAGAATCTGAGATGATAGTGTGTGTGAGTAGGGTGTGTTGTGTTGTGTAATAATATCCAAAAAAAAAAAAAAAAATCACAATGGATTAATCATTTACTTATTGTAGTCACAAAAAATAAAAATCATTTACTTATTGGAACAAAGGAAATTTGAAAAACATTAGTGTAATTAATTAGTCTCTAACAATAAAATCTGCTTTTGTCAACTGATATTTTTTATATTATAATATATTATACTAGTATTCCAATAAAAATTAAATCCATTTGTTATTTTTGTACTTCTAATTTTTTCTTAAAAAAAACAAGCTTAATGCTAATTAATGCAGCACCACTTAGACGGTTAGTCCATATTCCTTTTTATTTAAGTTGTTTAATTTAATTATTTATTTTATTTAACAAAAAAAAAAACAGTGGAAACCAATTAACCACATACACCAAATGTGTCTGGGTGAGATGAGAACAGTTTGGTTTATTTAGTGTAAGCACCAAATTCATTTATTGTACGAGGGAAAAAGGAGATACCCCAAATCCCTTCCTCGCTTTAATTTTTCTTTTTCTCAATAATATGTGGGTTTTGCATTGCATGAAATGAAATGAATATATAAGCATTCCACCAACCAAGATACAGAAGAATAAAGATTTCGATTATTATATCATAATAATATGGACCTTCTACCAACAATACCTATTTCAATAATAAAGCATTAAAAGAGGTTCATATGCATGCATAAATTCAATAATTTAATACAACATTCATATTTATTACAAAGCTTCTTGCATTAAGGAAGGTTTCCAATGTGTAAGTCATCGCAGTACATACGAATCAATCATGTAAATTAATTAAAGGAATCCATTGTGTGTATATTATTATTATTATCTCATTCAATGAGAACACTTCTTGTATTTTTAGCTTCATAATTTTCTCTTTTCTTTTTAGTTATATATTATTATTATTACATGCTTTAAATACTTCTGCCGAAATGCGAATCACAATACTCGTATACGTAATCAAAGACAATAATGTATGTGCTTTAAATAATCCTTTGTTGCACTACTCCATTATTATTGCGTACCATCCATGGGTTTTGTTTGCAGGCAGAATAACACAGATACAGAAATAAGAGACATAAATATATTTGAATTAAAAAATATATCACAAAGACATTGTGCTTTAAATTTTTTTTGTATGTGTTCTCTAAATTTTGGATAAAGGGAATACAAATTTATCATATATATAACTAAAAATAACTTTTCAAAATCAATAAACATACATATTTTTGTTAATTTTCAATTTAAGAAAATATTACACAAATATAAAAAATAAAAAATAAAGCATTAAAATAGAATAATGAACAAAAGTATATATTAATATTTAAATTGTTAATGTGCTATATATATATATATAACATTCTAACTAGATATGGGAAAAAAAAAATTAAAGAAGGAGAAAAACACATGCATGGTATATAATAAAAAGTGTTATACACGTCGTTGGTTTTTGGACGCAAGTTGAATTATTCTCCAGTATTGGTACTTTTATTTAATTTGTTATTTTTTATTTTAAAATAAATTTAAAAATACGGCATGGTTATAATAATAGTTTTGTTAGCACTTACCAAACCATTGTCCATGTATTTATTACCGTGATCGTCTGTCTGGAAAAAAAAAATTATTTTGAATTCTCAACTGTGCTATTTATTACAATCGCCGGTACATTCTGGGCTAACATTTTATGTTTAATAAACATGGGAGATTTTACATCTAAACTCATTTTAATTTCGATCACATGAAGGTTAAGAATGCTCTATTATTAATTTTTATTTATATAGTTTATCTCAGGCTTAAACTCAAGACATACAGCCAGACACCCAAAAATAAAAAACTCAACACAGCCTCCTTTTATGTTTGGTGTGTGAATTTTATATAAGTTTTTTCTTTATCTTTTTGTTTATCTTATGCTAAATTTCAATATTAATTTTTCAAAAAGTTTTAGCCCATAAGAGAGGTCATATAAATAATTATATTTTTAATATATTTAAACTTTTAATATAAATAATGGTATTGTATATCAGAAAAATCGATTAGATTTCGATGTTTGTTACTAAAAAAATTCAAATATAAAATAAAATAGAAAAAAAATGTATTTACAAAATTGTTTTTGAGTCAACAAGGCTCTTTAACTCACTTATATGCCTTGAAAGTCGATACAAAATTTGCATTTTCATCCCTCGATAAAATAGGAACCAATAAATAAAAAAAAAATTTCCCTAGCTTGATTATTTCCAAATAAAAATTATAATAATATTTATATGCATGTATATCCAGTAACTTCTAAATAATTCGGTTTAATTTTGACTTTCTTATTATAAGAAGATGAATGTGGTAACTAAAGAAGGAGAAAGTGACCATATAGTCTATATATATGAAGCTAATTTCTATGCTAAGTTAGAGCAGACCTAGACTAAGGAATTGGGTACATAAAAATAAAATAAAAAATAAAAAAGGGGAAGCTAATTAAGTTAGTTTGAAACTACACAATAAACCTACATAAAGTAAACAATAAATAATAAAACCAAATGTAGCCGACATGGTGAGCCCCGGTAATATTGACCTCGTAAATGCTTGGTTACATATTGCATTTGCAACACCCTTTAGAAAATTATAACTTTATGAATAGGACAATAATGAATAATCCTTGCATAAATTGGCATCATTGTTACCCTTAATTAATTTCATTGTTTATTATATATAGTCAATATGGAACACAACAACCATGCATAATGACATGTTTTTGCCTGAAATAAATTATAATCACCACTAATAAGTCCAAGAGCTTTAATTTCATTAGGTCTTAATCAAGTTAAATTGACCCCAAGTCCATGTGATTATGATGATGATGATGATAAAACGTTATCCATCTATTATATGCTACTAGGTTCCAAAAAGAAGACAACGGCTTAAAATTCTTAATTAAATTCTTAAGCTGACTACTATGGTGTAATAATAGTATGAAGCAATCAAGATTGACCTCTACTATGTAAGCTTATTTAATGGAAAATATGATGGACTTTATATTAAGTAGGTTTCTTATATTTTAGAGAACATTTGTATATAGATAATATATATTTGACCAAATTTTTAAATTTTAAAATATGTTTATAGATGATCGGTATATTATAACTAACCATATTATTAGTAATACAAGAAAAGGAAAACGAAATTAAATAAAAGAAAAGAAAAGAAAAATAAAGAGGGAGATAATAAGCCTTCAATTGCGCCGGTGAAATGTTCCATGACAAATGCGTTTTGGTTTTTTTGTTTTTTTTGTGTTTTCATCAGTGATGACTTAGCCATTTACCAAAGAAGAAAGTGATGACTTAACATTTGATAGAGAGGGCCCCAAAAATATATATGATGCCGTTTTATGAAGACAGCATTGTTTTTTGTTATTTGAACAATTAAAATATTATAAATATTCAACTCATACTAAGAAGAAAAAAAATATTACAGTTAAAAGACTTCAATTAGGGAGTAAACATTTTTCGTCATACCCAACTGACTTTCTAAAAATTATTCTTTTATTTCAAATTTTAAACTCTAAAGTTTTTATTAACAGTTTAAATTTTTTAAAGATATAGTATATAAACAAGATGATATATAGTAAAATCTCTATGGAAAAATTAATACAAAACAAAATAAAATAATCAAAGTATATTCTCTATGTTTCAAATGCAACAATCTGCTTCTAGACATAAAAAAAAGTCAACAATTTTTAAGTTTCAAAAAGTTTTTGATAGAAATTTTTTATTTTATTTTTCCTCAACCTTAAATTCAATAATTGTATGCAGAAAAACTTTATTTTTTAATAAGTAACTTTATTTTTCTCTTTTTAAAACTAAAAGTATTTGTCTTCTTTGCATTAAGTAAATATTAAATTAAATTTAAAAGTACATATTAATTCAATTTTATATAATTCAATTAAATTTATAATGGAGTGGAGCGATCAATTCCCATATAGATTTTATATCCATTCAATCATCCTAATAAAAACTCATCCTATTCAAAACAGAGCAAATCAAAATGAATTAGTTCAGATCAAATTACTACCCCTAGTATTATTTTCTTTTTCTTTATAAGAGATCTCGTATTCGAGCGGTTCGGAAAGCAAAGAAGGAGGCTTATTATGGTTTGACCTAATGAATAGGGAAGAGTGTTTGTTAATTCTAGGGCTTACTCCATGGCTTTATATGAAGTCAATGATGACAAATATGGGAGCCACTTGCCATTTCCTTGAGGAATCAGGATTCAGGACCATGATGAATGACAGCTACAGCTACATGCAGACCCCCATCCCCATATATATGGATATGTGCTTACATCACCATACATGTCCTACAACTTATTGGCATCCACTTTTGGCACAACCTCGCTAGCTAATTAACATCACTTATATATCCAATCAAGATTCTTTTATCATATATTATTTTTTAAAAATAATAATAAATAAACAAGTTTAAACAATGATAAATGATTCGTGTCTTTTCTTTAATCGTTTTAATTTTTTGAAAAAATAATTTTATAATATAATAATATTAAATTTTTTATAATCACACGATTTAAAATTCAATTTTTGATAATTTTTGTGTAAAGAATGTTAATGTTAAATATATAACCACAATGTCTCTTAAATAAAATAAATTAGTGTAAAAATTTAATTTTGATGCGTTGATAATATTAAGAGAAAGGATAGGTAACCAATAATTTTTAAACCAATAAATCGGTCAATAAAAAATAGAATATCCATGATCACTATTAATAGAATATCTATAATAAATGTCATAAAACATCCGAAACTTAAAGTAATTATCAACTAACTTTAAAAACAGAACATCTTAAACCTAAAGAAATAAAACATCTAATTCAAATTATTAACTGATATTGGCTGAATTTTTATTGGTTACCTAGCATTACTCTAATGTAAAATATTTTATACTGTCAATATATATAAGATAATTATTTTGACATTATATAATTAAATACACATGTAAAATTATTTTATACTAACAATAAATCAAAATTTAATTCTTAATATAATTCGTTGACCAAATAACAAACGTTTTAGAATTTGAATCTCGTTTTTATATATAGATGAAATTCATAGTAAAATTTATTGTCTAGTTTTATAAATTCTCAAAAAAGAATTCTATTTTTATTTTTTTAAGGTATCTCCTTATTATTGTATTATTGTTAGAAGTCTAATACGTTAAATTCATTCTCTGAACTAAGATTTTTTCTTCCTTCTAAAAGTAATAAAACCTGGTCTCTCTCTAGCACCATGCCACCATAGATGTGGTCATAAGAAAATAAATATAATTAATGATATGCACAAAAATGAAATCATCGAAATGAATAAAAAGGAAGCAAATAATAAATGAAACGGCCAACTGCCCTGAAAAAGAAAAGGGAAAAAGTTGAAGTTTGAAAATGAAACAATATATAAATGATAGATATATATGTGTGATATGATACAATAGGCCAATGGAAATAAAGATGGATATATATGATATCGATAAGGTGTCATTTCATTATACAAATTTGATTCTGGATTTGGACCATGCAATGTGAGAGTATAATAATTTTCCCGGTATACCAATATTAATTCTAAAATATTCCTACAAATAATCCTAATTAAATAATGAACAAAAATTAAATAAAGAATGTAATTCAATTATTAAATTAAAATTGGAATAATTCCCTGTGTACATGATTAATTTCACGAGAAAAACAAAGGGAAAAAACAAGAATAAAAAAAAAATAAAGGAGGGACATATATAAATGTTTAATTAAAAGGAACAAATCGAGAGGGACTAAAGCTATTAAAATAAATTATACATTAATTGGAGAATTCTCAACCATAAATCACGAGGATAGTAAATACTAGTACATAAATTGATGATCGATGAAGCAGAAGTAGAGAATATTTCAAGTTCTATTGGATCATAGAAATCATTCTCTGATTGAATAAATATTAAATAAAGCTATAAGAGGAATTATAGATCACAAGAGAGAATTAAATAAATTAAAGAGAAGAATTAAATAGGAAGGGCAATCGACATTAATTAATAAGAATTGGGTGATGAACGATGATGATGACAAGACAAGGACTGGTGGCTTAAATAGCACCACATATGTTCCTCTATATGTGGAGATAAAGATACCTACGTCCTCTAATTCATTGGGTATGTATATTGTTATTAATTAATTATTATCTTTATACTAGAGTAAATGTGAATTAATAAATTAGAGTCATTTTCTAATGAAATCCCTATTTTCTTGTTGTCATCAACCTTTCGTAGTATATCTATCTATTGTTGATGAAAATTAATTTTCTCTGTCTGCCAAATAGGGATTCAATCAAGGCGATACAACCTATAGCAAGAACAATAATTTTATCGTACGTAACACAAACGAATGATGAGTCTTGATTTATAATTTTAGTTATCTTCTTAATATTTAAATACATGCATGTTATTTGTCAAATTTAAAAATAAAAAATGAAACGTTTAAAATATTTTAAAAAATAAACATTTAAAACATTTAAAAAAAAAAAAACTACTAGATAATTACTCTTTGAGTGTTCCCTAATGCTACTAGATAATAACTCTTCTAACAACTTAACTATCTTAGTTAGCTGCCCTAAAAAAAAACTTGCCCAAAAATAATAAAATTACTCTACAACTGCCCTTGGCTCATATATCACTTAACACATTGTACTTCCAATCTCATCATTTCTTAGATGAACCTTTTTCTTCGGTTCTATGATAATGTCTTAGGTACGTTTTTTTGGGAGTTAGTCCCTCTTAGCTTTTACATGCACGCACCCTGTTGTTGTTGCACATAAAATAAAGAAAAAACAAATTCAAACTTGGGCGAAAAAATTCTGAATCTGCAAATAGAGAAGCCAATGATTAGTGCAACTAGAAAAGATAATAAAAGTAATAACTTGATAAAAGGATGGAAATTTAGAAGTACGTTGCTCTCATTTATACTTTTCAAATAAAAAGGATGATGAATAATTTTGTTTGAATGGTTTCTTATTTTGATCATATATAGTGTATTGTGTATATACCTTAGCAGATTTTTTTCAATCAAACTAAATATATTTACATTATTCACTTAAGGGGAAATACGCCTAATTAATTGAGTAATTTAATTTCTATTATATTATACCAGTCAATATGGTTTTCAAAATAAGAAAATATTAATAATTAATAAAAAAAATCAACCATCAGTTAATTTTATATTTTTTTTATAAATAGAACATTTAAAATTTATAGAAATAAAATATTTAATTAAATTGATTAATATTGATTATCTTATTAATCCGATTCTTTTAGAATTTGAAAAAAGAAAATATTAGAATTGAGAATTGAGATTATGCAATGAAAGTAAGCCTATCTCAGCTTTTTATCAAGTGGGTGATCCTCCAATAATATTTCATTGAATAAAATAGAGTATATTTTAGTAATATCATATTTGAATTAAGATTTAAAGTGTAACTCAATTCTAATAACAAACTCATAGAATCAAGATATATCTCAATCTTATCAACTCTCCAAAACCTACCCTTGTCTTTGTCAGATTTATTTGGTATTTAATTTATAATAACAATAAAAAAAAATAAAGGTTAAGGTGAAATGTTAGAGTTGCGTACATAATGTGTATACTCATATAAGCTTAGCTTTGTATAGGCGAGATGGATGGTGAAGAATTTGATTATGGAGGAAGTTAGTGACGTGAACCACAGGCAACATAGTTGGGTCCATGCATCCTTATTCCTTAATGATGAACTGCTTGGAGATATTATTGGACTAGTGCTTCTGTTTTTAGATTTATTTACTTTTATCATCGGCATTCAGAATGCATCTCATAGATTTTTATGAGGTGATTAGTCTCTAACTTCTTGCTCAGTCTAGATTTGAAAAAAAGTATAGTTATGAACTGAGGGCAAAGACAGTTCCAACTTTCTCTCAACCTTGAACCCATAATTTTTCAAAAGAAAAATCTTAGGGCTACTTTAACATTACCATTATCATTAGGTACAACATGCAAAAACATATAACAATAAGAAAATCTACTCTACAGAGAATGGTGAAACCAAAAATTTTACATGAGGAGATCAAAAAAAAATAATTTATTAAAGTTGAATTTTTTTTATCATATATAAAAAGTAAAAGTTTAAAAAAATATTATAAAGATTTGAGTTTTAAATATGTTTAATGATAATACTTTATAAAAATAAAACATCAATAATGAATATTAAAAATGAATTTTTAAAGAATTTAATTTATAATATTATTTAATAGGTTGGTAAATAAAATATTGAAAATTATTACTTACTAAATTAGCTAGATGCTAAAAAATTAAAATTTAATTCATGACATATTTTTTCTTTTAAAAAAAAAATTTTAACCAATCATTTTTAACTTTGATGTTTCCTTAATCCTAATCTTAAAAAATAATTATAAAACATTTAAATACAAAAGATAACAATAAAATTATACTAGAAATAATAAATATAAACACACAAGTAAAAAATAATTAATTTTATTTGGGTATCAAAATAAATATTAGACTAATATTTTGTTATTGAAAAAGTACAGGTAACCAATAATTTTCTAACCAACAAATCAACCAATAAAAAATAGGATATCCATAACTACTGTTTATTAAACATCCACAATAAAAATCATAAAACATCCGAAATCTAAAGTAACCATCAGCCAACTTTATCTTTTTTTTAGAAATAAAACATTTGAAACCTAAAAAATTAAAATATCTAATTTAAGTTGTTAAATATTATTGACTAAATTTTTATTAGTTACCTAATATTATTATTTATTATTTTATATATATATTAACAAATAATTAGATTAATACTAATAATAAATTAATATAATTAATTATACTACTATTAATTTTTAAAAAACCTGGGGCCATGGCCACTACTGTTTCCCTGGTTCCGCCACTCCCTACAGACTTAGGTATTATAGAACATTTTGTCTTTTTCAATACTCAGATTTATTTTCTAAATCTAAAATTTAATACTAATATTATGCATAGTAGCAACAATTGTGCAATTGATACTACATGTGCAACTTTTTTTATTACTGAAAATATGTAACACACCTTCACTCTGAAGTATATACCAGATAAGTTTAAAAATAATTTTATTTACACATCAAAATTAATTATTAGTGTATAATATATATTGAATACAAAATATATATATAATTTAATTTATTTTTAATATATATTTTTTATTTATTATTTTAATATATATTATACATTAATGATTGATTTATGACTGATTTTAGTATACATTTAAAATAATTTTATGATCTAAATTGGTTAAACTTAGTTTTAAAAAAAACTTTGTATATTGCTACCGTTATTGAAGGGGAGAAAATGAATTTTAATTTGGTGAAGGTTTGACCTAAGTGGTAGCACCGTTTCGTAGGGTCCCAAGTGGAAGTCCCAAATCCCAAGTGGCAAGCATCAAGAAGACTCAAGTCTCAAGAGAGAGAGATAGCAGAGTGGTGCAGGCAACAGTTAGGCCAACGCCATTAAGTTGGAGGACCCACTCACCCACATACACATACACTTCTCAATACCAGTGCCCTCTCTCTCCCTTCACATTTATTTATCCAACCAAACGGACCCTTTGACTTTTTCTTAAGTAAAACCCTTTTTATTTGAAGTAAACCCTTACCCTTCCTTACCGCTTCAAATATCAAAACCATTCAATTTCCATCTACACTCTACTACTTATGTATGTACTCTTTTTTGCTGAAAAATTCATATTGCCTATTACACTACTGTTAAAAAAAAATTGAGAGGAGAATTATTTACATCCGTGTAATAATAAGTTAAATAATGTTATCATTTTTTTTTGTAAAATATTTATTTTTTAGTTTTGGACTTTTAATTTTGTCCACTTAAAAAAAAGAATAAAAAATATTGGTGATATTTTATATCAAATAAATTACCATAAAAAATACAAATATACTATCATATTGGTATATTTAATTTTATATATATATATATATATATATATATATATATATATATATAGCCAGGGACCATTAATCCATTTCATCACAATATCAAGAGCTATGCATAGACCCCACACCGTTTCACTCCCTTCATTAAAAACCTTCCTTTTTTTATTTTCTAGTCCCTTTTAAGGGTATATGTGGGGTTAATTGTTCGGACATTTCTTCAATAATGTAATTTTTTAAAAAAAGTATAGGAAACATAGAATAATCCGGTATTTTTTTTAAAAAAAGAATATATAGATAGATGGTGATGAAGAGGTGCAGGATAAACATGAAGGTAGTAAATGGGGGGTTTGGGTTTGGCATAGCAGAGCCAGCTTGCGTGGCTCAGAGACATTAATATATGGAAGCAATTTTGCAGGCAAAGAGCGTGTGCTGTGTGATCAATCTGAATCTTATGATGATTCATTAGGTCCACTTTCTCAATTACATACATATTCTATGATACCATAAATACTACTATGTTCTTACCAAAATAAATCAACTTCTCATAAATCATTTTATATTTATTAATTAACTCCTTAAACATTATTTATGTTTTTTTTTTAATGATTTTATCTAGATATATATCTTTCTGTTTCAGAACTTCCTTATCTGGCTTCTCTTTTTATTGATCTACTTTAATATCCTTATCTATTTGTACAAGTTTTCTTGACCCGCGTTCTAATTTTAATAACATACGCTCTAATTATTTAAGGCGTGACTCAACCATTCGATTTATAAGAGGAAAATATTTAGGAAATAATAAAAATAGTTCAACTTTTTTTTATTTGATTTTATTATTAGGAGATAATAAAAATCAAAACAAATTTTTTTATTTGATGTTTATTAATTATTATTAAAATAAATGAATAATTTTAGATGTTATAAATATATAATTATAAATGTTATATATATAAATTATAAATGTTAAGTTAAATATAATAATTTTATGTTGTTGTTTTAATATAGCATTAATTAATTAGATTTGAATGATGTGAAATATTATTTATTATTTAAATTTTATTTATTATAATTTTTAATTAAATTAAAATTTAAGTTAAAAATGTTAAATAAATAAAAATATATTTTGCGGCGGTTCTGACCTTAACCGCCGCTAAACACATCAATTTTGTGGCAATTTTTATAAGCGTCGCAAAAATTATCGTCCATTTAGCGGCGATTTATTCAACCGTCGCTATTAAGCCGCCGTCGAATTTCTTGAAATGAAATTACTCTTTTAGAATTATTAGACATACTACACTTGAATACTACGAATCTCATTTTTTAAGTTACTTAATTTAATTTAACATTTATATTTTTGTTTTAGAGGTTATTAATGAATGCTAAATAAAATAACTTTTGGTTGTAATAACTAATTTTTTTATGAAAATGTTTATGAACAATAGTTAAGTAGCTATATAGATAGTGATAATAATAACTTTTTTCTTTCGGCTATTTTAATACATTTGTTTTCTTATTTTGTATTTGCTGATTATTGTTAAAATAAATTAATAATATTAAATATTATAATTAGGTAATTGTAAATGTTATATATAAAATATAAATAGTAAGATAAATAAAATAATTTTATGTTATTGTTTTTTTATTGAAGAATAATGCTGACTTAATTAAAATAGATTCGAAACAAGTATTATAAACTAGATAACTATCCATTTATTGACACTAAAAGTGTTAGTCCTAATTAAGTAATTATTAATCCCCATTGACATAACATGTATTT
>JASCZI010120892.1:36727-49338 GCA_036250425.1 Stylosanthes scabra | reverse complement strand
AATAATAATAATAATAATAATAATAATAATAATAATAATAATAATAATAATAATAATAATAATAATAATAATAATAATAATAATAATAATAATAATTGTCCTTGCCCTCGCTTCCAATACATTTGACCTGATCTTTCACAGCCCAAAAACTAATGAATACCGTCACAATTTATGAAGCTTCCTTTACATCTACATACGTACAACTTGTTTTTATATTATCCAAGATAATGGACACGAAAGCTATATACGTTTGTAGAGTATGTTGTTGCTGAATTTATAAAACTTTAATTTAAGAAAATGTATCGTATAGCAAGTAACAAGAAAGTGAGTAAAAAATTATTATTTTTTCTCGACAAATTTAAGTATCAATTCAAAATACATTTAAATTTTATAGGTATTTTTTCTGGATATTACATTCAGATGGCCCAAATCCACTACAAATGACTCACTTCGCTGAAACGAAAAATTCACTAGCAATTTGATCCCTTTCGAATCTAAAAACGACTCAAAATCTCATTTTCAAAATCTACACAAGATAAAGATTAAATTTGATTCGATCTTATACAGATTTAATTCCAAAATAATAAGGATCATAATAGATATATTATAAAGGAAAGATTAGCTTTCCCCAAATACGTTACTAATTAAGTTACTCTAAATTCTATCCTCTTGTTACACTTGTGAGAGCGCATTGTTCACCTTTCTACATAAATTTCCTACCTTCTATTTTGACATATTCGATTACATCGGGAGTCCAAAACTTTTGAAGGTTTTTATTTTAAATCACAAATTGTTAGGGGAAAATATGTACTACCTTTTATTTTAAAATGAGTATGTAAGTGTATTTGGATGCATACATACTGTTCGGGGTTGATATACTATATGATATATTAATAACAATGCTTCAATATGATTAGGTAGGATCATTATTGAGAATTGGGTTGAACAACATTCATAAAGTTGGAGATGCTAACACTGATGATTTGCACCCTAGTCTGGTGTCATGTATGTTTTCAATGGATTTATATTTATCTTTAATGCTTTTCAACTTTCTTATTATTTCTAATAAATGCACGTATATACATGTACGTGTTAAGCAATTATAATGTATTAAGCTCTATATATATACACACACACTACAAATGCGTTTCCTCTTTGTTTTTTAAATTGACAACGATATTATTATATATATTGACATAAATAGTTGTAGCTAGTGTAATTTAATACCAAAACCATTATTATTAATGGCCAACTTTGAATGTTTGGCTCATTTATTTCACCAAAAATATGCCTATAATTATACAGATGATGATACATTATACTCATAAGATCAGACACAACATGATGTACATTTTATTATATCTAATTCTTGTCGTAAATTTGGCCACAATAATAAATGTAACACATATTAATTTTATTCTTCAATGGCTCATTGATGACATTTATGAAAATATATAAGTATATAACAAATTGGCAAATTGTTAAGTCATGGACATTGGCCCTAATAGAAGAATCGAAACTCTCATCTATTTTTCTTTTGGGGATGTCCTAGTCAAAAAAAAAAAAAAAAACTTATTGTCATTACTAATTAATTAAATTTCCCAATATTATGTCATCCTTTGAAAAAAACGTGTATATGGAAGGATTGTCTCTTAAATGCTACTAGTCGTGGAAATAAAGGTTAATTGACACCATTATTGTAGTCCTTGATTTTTCATGTCTTATTTTAAGGGATGAGTACTCAACAAGAATGAAAGAGAGGGTGAAATGCTACTATATATAAGGAATTATTTTGTTCCACAAAGGATGTGCAAGACAATGAACACCATGGGCAACATGTCCTGTAATTAATAATTTTAACATAGTTTTAATCCCTCTGTATGTCTTTCACATGCATGTTTTATCTGTTGATTTTCTTTTTACATTTTTCCTTTTCCAAATTTATTAAATAAGATAGTGATGTTGATAATGAAAAAGTCTACATTATTTGATTTTCGGCATGCTCTTATTGTCTATATCTTCTTCCTATTTTTTTTTTTTTTAAATAATGGAAGCATTAAATATAACAAAAAAGTAGAGAAAATGAGGTGACATATGGTTAGCTTGCTGAGGTCTTGTGTTGCTTTATTACTTTCCTCCTATTTATGTAGGTTTTTTTTTTCACATTTTCTCTTCATATAAGGAAAAAAAAAGGAAGAGTTTTCTCTTTAATTTTATTTTCTTTTCATTGTTTTCATCTTCCTTTCCTTATTTCCTTTCTTCATCATATATACAAGGAAAGGATAAATTCTTGAAAACTTAGACCCGTAATATACTTGTGTGTTTATATATACTTGAAATTAAAGAGAAAATTATTGAGGTAAAAAGTTTCAATTAATTACCACATAAAAGTGACATTAAAAAGTCCAGTGTAGTATAGTCCTCGGTCAATAATCTTAAAGAAAATAATATCATAGACTAATATAAATCACAAATGACAATAGTTAAAAAATTAAATGGAATAAATTAAAAAAAAAAATTAGGGATAGGGAGCCAACATATAATGTTAGATATATATATTACAAATGATAATTCATATAAATTTTCGATGATAACTTAATTATTGATTCTTAATAACTCCCTAATATTGATTCATAAGTCAAATTAAAATTATAGAAATATACCTTAAAAGTGCTAATATATGAGAGTTAACTATGTACTCAAATTATTCCATGAAATATGATACAGTTTCACACCTTGTGTCATGATTATTCATGAGTCAGGAGGATGTGTGTTCAGACTTGAGAGTCAATGGGTGAGAGGATGAATGCTTAATATTAGCATTAGATCATTACATTCACATTTAAATAAATTTAATTTTAACGCACAAAAGATGGTTGATATTCTGCAATGATAAAGATTCCATTAACTAATAATAAAAATATAAAATAAAGAAACTTCATCTTCCATCAGCATAAAACGTTATGTATATAATTGATAATTGATGTCTTCTTATCGAGAACCCATAGACCATATTAGTTACTTGTTTACTAATTTTTCAGAAAAAAATTTAATCACTAAAAAATATTAAATTTAACATTACTGTCCAATATAATAATTATTACCAAGGGATATATTTAACTATATCCATGTGCATTTTCTATTATCTTAAATATTTTGAGAAAATAATTTTATGATAAGTTATCGAAGTTTTATAATCAAATGATTTAGAATTTAATATTTATTTGAGCACAAAATTTAATATAGGACAAATAAAAAAATAAAAATCCAACGTATAAAAATTTACAAAACCAAAGAAAATTAAAAAGAAATATTATGTAAAAGATCGTAGTAAAAAAAATAATTAATCGGCTTAAAATTTTGAGAAAGGTGATTTTGTGGAATTACAATATGTTAGAGTTATATATATATATATATATAGGATCAGATTTCACATCCCAAACCTTATTATGATTTTCATACTCACATTATTATTAATTAAATTACATGTAGGTATAGTTGAGAAATTGTTATGTGTTTTATTAATTAAAATTAATTAGTTTAAAAAATAGAAAACACAATTTAAACAATTGATTAGTCAAAATAACAATATAATATCTTTATACAGAAAAGGCACGGTAACAAAATAGATAATTAATTATATATTATTTTTATTCTAACCTTATTATATTAATAACTAAAAATTATTAAAGTATTATTAAGTTAATCAAAATTAAAGTATTACTAAAGAGTGTTTATTTTGACTAACAAATGTTTCAATAATACTATGATCCAAAACTTTAAATGCATTGACACTCTTTTGTAAAATGGGTATATATATATATTTAATAACGTATGTTTAGTTGTAGGATAAGAATTGGATTAAAATAAACTTTGCAGTACCTAAAGTAAAAATATACATTTAAAATTTTCCATAAAAATTCTTACTCTATCTTAATTTTATCTAACATAATATATCAAATATATTTTGTAACTGACCGTTTATATGTATTTTTAATTATATAGTAATGTCAATAATTTTTTAAATGAACTACAAAAATAAAAGATATATTTTAAATTTTGCACACAGTCTTCTGATCTCATAATTATTATTCGTCAAAAAAGTTCTGCAAACACATATATTCTATAAACAGTTCTTAAAGATATTATAAGTATAAAATATTAATAAAAATATAAACTAAAAGAATATTTAAGTTTCATATATATTTTGATATTTTTAGTAAACTCTTTTTGACTAAATCATATCATATTAATAATAAGACATAAAAAATATTATATTAATAATAAAGTATTTAAATGAATAACTATATCATAAAATTATTTACGTAGGTATCAAGAGATATATAAATTCTAAATAGTTATATTTTTAATATGTGCTTTTTTTTAGTACAAGAGTCTTTTTCTAATATAAAATTTGATTGTGCATACTTTTTTTTTATCTTTAGTTTGTTTTGTGTTAAATTTTCTTTAATTCTTTTAGGTCAATAAAAATCAATTTTTTATTTTTAAATCATAAAATTTTAATACCATATCATAAAATTATTTATGGAATAAAAAACACATAAAAAGTGAATTCAATATAGGAGGGAAGTAATAAAAAAAATAACAAGGTTTGGTAGCCGTCATTCGTTGCTCTATCAAGTATGAACTTTCCTCCAATTCCAATAAATAAATAAAAAATAAATAAAATAATAATAAAATAAAATAAGAAATAAGAAATAAATATGGGTTCTCTCTCTTTCACTTTCTCTCTCACTAGTCACTACTACACCTCTTTGGCACCACCATTTAATGCAATTGCACCATCTCAATACGCTCAGCAATAACTCATCGCTGCCACAATTTTCTCCATCCCCCCTCTTTCTCCTCTCTTTCTTCCTTCTTTCAATTCAATTCCTTTGTCCTCACTCTTCCCTTTCTCCCTCCTCTTCTTCATCCATGTGAACACCATCTTCTTCTCTTTCTTTTTTTCTTCTTTTTCTTCCTACCTTCAACCTTTCTTCATAACTACTTACCCTATAACCAAACTTTTTTCATAACTTCCCTCAAAAGGGTCCCTTTTAAGGCAACAAGCTTCTGCTTATACCCCAAAAGCAGATCTAAATTAAGTGCCTTTATCTTCTTATAGATACATATATAGCTATAGCTTCCCCAGCAACTACCATACACCTCTCTGGTAAGTGTGAGTTTCATTTCTCAGAATCTCAGATCATTGATAATCTTTTTCCTTCAAAAACCAAATCGGTGTTTCTGTGTTTGAAATCTTCCTTTTGATTTTTTTAAAAATTTTTTTTTTTTGAGTGAGTTGTTTTCATACATAGCTAGGGTTGCTAGAATGTGAAAAGGAGACGGTAGGTTTGCTTGCATATATAGGAAAAGCAAGAACCGTCGTTGGATTATTTTTCCTAGATCTTCGTTGCCTTACATATTCTCTTTTTTTTTTTTTTTAAAAAATAAATTATTTCTTATTTTCATTTTCTGATCCTTTGTAAGTTGATGTTTGTAGTTTCAGAAAATTGTCAAACTTTAGTACACTTTTCTTCTGTGCATTTTTTCAGTGACTATATGTGATAGATTACATCACATTTCTTCCGAAAATCCTCTAAGAAAAAATTTTAATCTAACCCTCTATCTACTTTCATTAACTCCCCCCACACCCTCTAAAAATAGTATATAATAGTAAGTCCTTAATTAATACGTCAGCGTTTTTTAATTTGCCTAATTTTATTTTATATATATTTTTCATGTTGCTTATTACTACTTAGAATATGTATTTTAATTTATATGTTATTATGTTAGCTTCGTTGTTATTTGTGTAGTGACACACATTATTTATCTTGCCACAGAGCCACCAAGCTTGGATCGGAAGCTCATCAATCTAATTGTGTTCGGGGATTGTGAAGAAATATGCCAGCGGGTATTATGATTCCGGCGAGAAACATGATGTCATCGATGATCGGAAGGAACAACAATGGTGGTGGGTTTGGATCTTCGTCTTCCTCTGGACTCTCTCTTGGCCAGGTTAATTAATTGGTGCGCTTCACTTTTAAATTAATTAATTAATTAATTAATCGCTTAATTATTTCAACATCTTTCAAAAATAATTTTAGCACGGTTTTCTTGTTCATGTTTTCCTTGTATATTATTTGATGCTAATTTGATTAGTCTTTTTCTTCGTTTCTTTTGCTTCCATATAAGTCTCTATAAGACTATAACTTGAAAATAGACTCCTTTTTTAAAAAATTTTTTAACTGTTGGAAACATCCTTCTCGATATTCGTAAAACGCGTTATCTCTTTCGATTTTCACTGTTTTGGAAGCTCAGTTTACTCTAAAACATAAATCAAGTCTTTTAGTCAAACCTTTTTCAGCCAAGTTTTCAGCACAAACACTTACCTTTTTTCAACATTTTTTCAACTAGTAACAAAAATAATAGATAAATAAAATAGAAATAGGAAATTAATAAAAGGAAATGACTTAATAATGTACTTGTACTTTAAACCTCGTATCTTGTTGTTGTTGTTTAGATTGAGAATAACCACAACAAGGGATCCATGGATATGTTTCAAGCTAACATGATGGAAGGTGGTCAATTGCACCACCACGGTCTCGACATGGCTCAGAACACGCCGGACAGCGACATCCCTAGAATCCGTGAGGACGAGTTCGACAGCGCCACCAAGTCTGGCAGCGAGAACCAGGAAGGTGGCGCTTCCGGCGAGGACCAAGATCCCCGCCCTAACAAGAAGAAGCGCTACCACCGCCACACCCAGCACCAGATCCAGGAAATGGAAGCGTAATTAAGCAACTAACCCCTCTAATTAATTTAAAATATTTTCATTTTTGGATTTAATAAACTTTTTTTCTTTTTTGTTGGTTTAGATTCTTTAAGGAGTGTCCGCACCCGGATGACAAGCAAAGGAAGGAGCTAAGCCGTGAGTTAGGGCTAGAGCCATTGCAGGTGAAGTTTTGGTTCCAGAACAAGCGCACTCAGATGAAGACGCAACATGAGAGGCACGAGAACACGCAGCTAAGGACAGAGAACGAGAAGCTGAGAGCGGATAACATGAGGTATAGGGAGGCTCTTAGCAATGCCTCTTGTCCCAACTGCGGTGGACCCACCGCCATTGGAGAAATGTCTTTTGATGAACATCACTTGAGGCTTGAAAATGCCAGGCTCAGGGAAGAGGTACATATATATATAATTCAGAAAAACATGCATATTATTGAAAGTGAAAACCAATCAACAATTATGTCCCATAAATTTATAGGGTAATTCAAGAATTTTATTTGCACATTAAAATTAACCATTAAAATAAATTATAAATTATATGTATTATTATACATTAATGACTAATCGATTTTAGTATACAAATCGTATAATTCGTTAAATTATTGCGCGTAATCCATAAGTACATTAATAAAGTTTAATTTAATTTAAATTTATATTTGTGTATGCAGTAAAAATAAAAAGTTGACCCATCTAATTAAATACTTTTTAACATAACGGTTAATAGTAATTTAAAAGGCTTACGACTTTCCTTACAAGTAGTATATATATTGAAGAGTTTCTAGCAAACCCTAGATCCAAGAATTGGTCTGTTGCCGCTGAAGTGTTTGTGCTTGTTAATTTTGATGTTCAGATAGATAGGATTTCTGCCATTGCTGCAAAGTACGTGGGGAAGCCAGTGGTGAACTACCCACTCCTTTCATCCTCAACAATGCCAGCACGTCCGCTAGAGCTCGGCATTGGTGGTTTCGGTGGCCAATCCGGCGGCATGGGTGGCGGTGACATGTACGGAGGAGGAGGAGCGGGAGATCTTCTGAGGCCAATGAGTGGGCCCAGTGAAGCAGACAAGCCGATGATAATTGAGCTGGCAGTGGCTGCGATGGAGGAGCTAATTGGGATGGCACAGATGGGTGAGCCTCTGTGGCTAACCACAATTGACGGTGCCACCGCGGTGCTTAACGAGGATGAATATGTGAGATCGTTCCCCCGTGGAATCGGACCCAAACCTAATGGATTCAAGTGTGAAGCTTCACGTGAAACCGCTGTTGTCATCATGAACCATGTTAACCTTGTTGAGATTCTCATGGATGTGGTATGTAATTATATATTGTCCATTTTTCTTAGCTTATAAATCTATAATTGAATTAATATTTGTTCGTTCGTTTGTTTGATTAGAACCAATGGTCCACAATTTTCTCCGGAATAGTTTCAAGAGCGGCGACACTGGAAGTTCTATCAACAGGGGTGGCAGGGAACTATAACGGCGCCTTGCAAGTGGTATGTATATATGGTTGCTTTTGGTTTTATGTTAGATGAATATTCGTCTCTGCATGAAGTTGTTTGTTAAAAATGTTGGATGATTGAAAAATTTGACTAAATTGTCATCTAATGATTATAAAATTTCAACTTTACATGTGAATTTTCATGGTAGAATTAACTATCATGCAAAATTTTTAAATACAGACAAAAATGTCCTTCAAATTTATAAACAACAAAAATATCATTCAATTATTTAAAGGCGACAAAAATATAGCATATTAAAGGTGATAAAAATATACTTAAAATTATACAATTTTATTATATTTTTAAATAATTGAGAAGATTTTTAACGATAATAAAATTTAATCCCATTTTTGTGGTGTCTCTGATAATTTATAAGATAGAAAACTTTGTAAGCATGTATATATGTATATATGTATGTACATACATAGATGACGGCGGAGTTGCAAGTCCCTTCGCCGCTTGTGCCAACGAGAGAGAGCTATTTCGTAAGGTATTGTAAGCAGCACGCGGACGGCACGTGGGCAGTGGTGGATGTGTCGTTGGACAATCTGCGGCCGAGTCCTTCGGCGAGGTGCAGGAGAAGGCCTTCTGGTTGCTTGATTCAAGAAATGCCCAACGGCTACTCTAAGGTCATATGGGTTGAGCACGTTGAAGTTGATGACAGAGGTGTTCATAATCTATACAAGCAGATTGTTAGCTCTGGTAATGCCTTCGGTGCAAAACGCTGGATTGCCACCTTGGATCGGCAGTGTGAGAGGCTGGCTAGTGCCATGGCTACTAACATTCCAACTGTTGATGTTGGAGTGATAACTAACCAAGAAGGGAGGAAGAGCATGCTCAAACTGGCTGAGAGAATGGTGATAAGCTTTTGTGCTGGCGTGAGTGCCTCAACTGCCCACACGTGGACAACGCTCTCTGGAACGGGTGCTGATGACGTCAGAGTCATGACACGTAAGAGTGTTGATGACCCCGGCAGGCCACCTGGCATTGTTCTCAGTGCTGCTACTTCTTTCTGGCTCCCAGTCCCTCCTAAACGGGTCTTTGAATTCCTCCGTGATGAGAACTCCAGAAGTGAGGTCAGTCCTTGAATCTTTATTCATGAAAAATTCACGTTTTAAAATCGTTAGATAATATTTTAATGGATCACATGAAACAGTGGGATATTCTTTCGAACGGTGGAGTTGTCCAAGAAATGGCGCACATTGCTAATGGAAGAGATACCGGAAATTGCGTCTCTCTCCTTAGAGTCAATGTATGTTACCTACTTTGATCTTAATTATTAATCTGCCTACGTTATTTAATTTAATTATTAGTGTACATATTGAGAAAAAAAACCTTTAATTGGTTTCAGAGTGCGAATTCGAGCCAGAGTAACATGTTGATATTGCAAGAGAGTTGCACAGATTCAACTGGGTCGTTTGTGATCTATGCTCCTGTGGATATTGTTGCCATGAATGTGGTTCTGAACGGAGGGGATCCTGACTATGTGGCGCTTCTTCCTTCCGGCTTTGCGATTCTTCCGGATGGGACAACTCCCCACGGAGGTGGCGAAGCCGGTGGACATGGTGGTTCTCTCTTAACAGTTGCATTTCAAATACTGGTTGACTCAGTTCCAACCGCCAAGCTCTCTCTTGGCTCTGTTGCAACTGTTAACAACCTTATTGCTTGCACTGTTGAGAGAATTAAGGCTTCCCTATCCGGGGAAGCTCCTTCATAAACAAAACCTAAGGTATGAATTTGCATTACTTTTCAACTAATTATATAAATGAATATTTAGGTGCAGTCGACTTCACGTGAAGTTGTTTGTTAAAAGCGTTAAAAAATTTAAAATATTTGACTAAATTATCATCTAACGAAGATAAATTTTCAACTTCACATAAAGTTAACTACAAATGAGTTTTCACGAATTATATAACATTACATAACTGTTTGGTTAAACATGATATATATGCAGTGGTATTAGAAGAAGGAAAATGGGGGGTGCATTGCATTTTGAAAAAATGGAGGAGGAAGGTGTATGTTTGGGAATTTCGGCTTATAAACAAAAGAAGCTAAGGAAATGAGGGAGAAGTCAAGAGCGCACCTTATTGCTTGAACCCTTCTTAGCAGATATCATCACCAACTTTATATGATCGCTGCTTTGAGGATTAAGGTTCGGGAATTGACTTCCCTTGAATATTATTATAGCTAAGAGCTTCAATTAAGACCTTAATTACTACTTCATTCTCTTCTTCATCACCTTCTCAAGACAACAAAAACTCTACATAATTTATATTCTATTCTTAACTAGGGTTTAATTAATTTTTATTGTTAGCCTTTTTGGATATTTATATACATATAACTGGTGGCGTTTAACGCACCCCCTCTTATGTTGTTCCTTCTTCAACTGTGTTAATTAATAATTAATTAATTATTATTATTGTTAGTCGTTGTTGTTATTTCTTTTAATTTCTCATATCACTCTCTTCACCGTACCTCATTCATCCTTTTTCTTATTTTATGGTGTTTGAAATATATGTTGCTTTCATGAATTTTCCTAGTCTCATTCAGTATCTTAGATCA
The DNA here is from genome assembly GCA_036250425.1 of Stylosanthes scabra. Lineage (NCBI taxonomy): Eukaryota > Viridiplantae > Streptophyta > Magnoliopsida > Fabales > Fabaceae > Stylosanthes > Stylosanthes scabra. The sequence goes on along the minus strand of JASCZI010120892.1, from coordinate 38,484 downwards.
CAAATTTAAACATGACTTAATTTATCTATTTAATTTTTGTATTGCTATGTATGGTATATAAACATGTTGAAGATCAAATCCTATATATAGGTGTTGATTTGGACACACCAAAAAAAATATTTATAGTGTTTGGTAGTGTCAATGTCTACAACGTAACAACGGTGAAAGGAGCAAGTTCCCATAAATATGAAATTATGGGTTGCTTATCAATTTCAACATCAAAGAAATTCAAAATGACCTGTCTCTGCTTCATAAAATGTAGTATGATGTGTTTGCTTTGACCATGGACTTATCATCAAGGGAAATGAATAACGTTTCCCTTTTTCTTTTCTTTTTTTTAATGCTAGCAAAGTTTGTATCGTTTGAAAACTTCTTCTAATTTTGTCATCAAAATTGATTTTTTGTTTTCCAATAATAGGGAATTGAAGTAATCAAGAGTAGGATTACAATAGGACTAATTTCTTTACGCAAGGTAGTTTGATTTCTTGGATGGGGATGTTAATATTTGTAAATCTTTATCAATCCTTGTTAAAGAATCTCTACATTATCACATGTAGTTGCGACTAAAACATCCCAACTACTTTGTGTTGCTAAGATTCTTGAAAAAGATGCATCACCTTACTGGACTATGTGTATCCATAGTATAGTTTTTACAGCAGATATTTTCTAATAATTAATTTGTTAATTAAAAATAATTTAGATATATAATAATTATATCTATCTATCTAAACTAGAATAGCAGCGAAGTCAACAGCACCAAAATGAATAGTAATGAACAGTGATGAACATTGATTAAGTCTTAAACAGTAGTACAGTACCGAATATCAATTCATTCAATTCAATTTAGAATATAATATAATAGTCATCAAAGACTGACGCGTGGCAAGTTAAAAAGCAAAGGAGAAAACGATAACCCAAACTAGGTTACAACCCGCGCCACGTCGTTTTATTTATCTGAAATGATAATCTATTTAGAATATTATTGCATTAAATACAAATAATTATCTTTTAAGTTCATTGGTACACTATTTATATAACAATCTAAATATTTATATTAAATTAATATCTATTTACTCTGAAGAACCATAACTTTTAAAATATTAAAGTATTTCTATTTCTTTTAATATCAAATAATAAACTTCAAATAAAAGCTATCTTTTCTTTGACATTGCTGTCGAGGATAAATAACCACACAAGGGTATTGCAAAACAAACCAATACAATCAATTTAAAATAAAAAATTCATGCTCTTTCTGTCACTCCAAAAACATTACTGCACTTACCTAAAAAATTTATACAACCCATAATCCCAACAAATACAAATCTACCTCATCCATGAGCTATGCTTCTCCTTTTTAATTTTTATCACCAGTAAGTATGGAGCCTCAAAATTTCCATTGCTTTGTCCATTTAATTCTGCTTCTCAGCCCTATCTCAGTACCTTCTTAATTAATCAAGTACTCATATATCAAATTGTATGGCTCATATGGTTCAACCTTAAGTAAAAAATCAGCACAAAACATTGCATGTCAGCATATAAAATATCAATGGTACTTACTTTAAATCAAATAGAGATAAAGAATAATAAAGAGGGACTGATACTTCCATAAGAAACATATTAATTCAAACAATTTTTCATCACTCTATCGTATTCACCCCTTTCTATGTCAAAATTATTAACTAAATATCTCATTGAATTAGCCTTGTTTCTTATGAACCTTTGGTACCAACTATTATTCTAACATCTTCCTTCAACAT
>JASCZI010120892.1:19629-36652 GCA_036250425.1 Stylosanthes scabra | reverse complement strand
AAGAGACAATAGAACACATCAATGTGCTGAACGGCCTCAACACCACAAAATTTTGGCATTGCTCAAACATTATTTAGATTGAAGAGTACCATGGTTATATCCTAATCCCAATTCTCAAAATCAGATACTGAAAAGCAAAAAGGAGAATGTACAAAGTAAATATTGACAATATAATTATGTACATTAATTATGGAAATTATGCAAGAGAAAGTACATTTTATTTATCCAACCTCAAAAGTCTTAAACAATTGAGGAATGCAAAATAATTTTTGAATTAAACTGCAGCGGAATCTGGAGATAAAACTTGGTTTTGTCTCTTAACAATAGAACAATAATCAAACTTAAAAGATAGAGAGTAAAAGAAAAACACTACGATATATACTGATTCGGTTTTCTCACTGAAAACCTACGTCCAGTCTCCACCATTCACAATAGTAGAATTTCCACTATAATCATATGATTATAAACACTAATTCAAGAGATCACTCACTCTCAAATTAGAACACCTAAGATTCACTCACTTAGGACTTTTTCTCTCACACCTAAGCTTCACTCACTTAGGAATTTTCTCACAATTAAGAACCTAGTTGCAAACTCTCAAACATAAAATTGGCTTTTATATCTTTTCTCTCTTTGCCTTTTGTATTTCAAATAAGCATAATTCTAGACAAAGAAAGAATAAAAAGAATAATATGAATAACTCAAAATGAGTATGTATGAACTTGTAGCTCTCTTGCTTGGTCCATGCTCGGAAATCATCTTCTATTAATAGTTTGATGAGCACTCCAAAATAGTAGCCGTTGCTCTCCTTTTTGTGCACTCCAAGAAATTCAGCAACAAATATTTCCTTCTTTAACTCATTATGACCGTTTGAATAGAAAATCTTTCCTCTTTCGATCAATCACAAATAGTGTGATATACTTGTTGTCCAAGATTGTGCTATTCCAAATCTTTCCTTTATGAACATTACTTCATCTCTAAGACTTTGAATCTAGTCAATACTACTTGTTATATTCATTTGGACCTGCAACATTAAACACACATATCAAACACATTAACACGTTTGGGCTATTAATCCATAACCCAACTAATGTTTGTCATCATCAAATATTCAATATTAACTTTGAACTCAACAATCTTCCCCTTGATGACAAACATTAAATATGAGGATTAATCAAGGGATTTTAATAAATATAAAATCATGAGTTACTTCCTTTGATGTGCTCCCCCTTAATGTGTGCTTCCATACATAATAAACAAATATAGTAATATGCAATATCAATAACATCTAATAATATCATATACTATCCTCGTATATTTCTCCCCCTTTCGTCATCAAGGAAAAAACAAAAAGATACTTGAAAATGATTATTAGTGCAGTCCAGAGATAACTATTAAAGCAAATACATATATTACTCTCCCCCTTAATATCAAGATGATGGGAAAAAGAATAACAAGACCTGCAAAAACTTGTTAGATGGTAATTCAAAGGAACATTGGATCTAATAAGGCCTACAAGAAAACACACATAAACACATGAAATAGAGAAGGGATCACGATATTTATGGTATCCATTAAGAAGGAAGTATCTCTTTTTTAGGAAGATCACTTCAGCACTCTTCTGCTTGAAATTATCTCATCCCGAACAGAGAGACAATTCGAACTTTTGTCTCCTGTATAGCAGTTTTCTGCAGAATTTTCTAATTCAAGTTGTAGTGGCGCTTTTCTTGCTACTCATTTAGGATCTCATGTAACTTCGATTATTATAATAATTTTATCTTTTTCATCATCTCCAAGAGTCACAAAAATTTCATTTTTACCTGTTTAGCTTCATGAAGAATATTGACTACTTCTTCATCATACGCCCTAAATATCCACTTATCAATATATCACGTTTTCTTTTAGCTTTTGGATGAAAGGCAAACCTGCAATACTTTTAAGGAACTTTTGGTATCTAAATCTACTTGAATTCTTTTATGTTAGTTCTTCTTGGTTGGCCAAAAGCATTATAATCATGAATAATATTATAAACCTTATCACCAATTTTTCTTTTGAAAATAGAACATTGAGGTGAAGAATGACCAACTCTTTTACACTTGTGACAAGTGATTCTCTTTGCTGAAAATTTCAAATTGAATGCAGATTTTTTATTTTTGAGAGCATTGGCCTTGTGTTTATACATGAAAGGTGGTTCGGTTACTTTTTCTTTTGAACTTGAAGTTTCAAAAACATTTTTGAAAATAGATTTACTTTTATTAACATAACCGAGACCATATTTTATAAAAGGAGACCATTGTTTAGCAAGAATTTCATCTAGGTTGGTAGAACCATAAGTCAATTTTGCTAAATCATTATTTAAAACTTTAATCTTATCATGCAATTTTTTATTTTCAGCAATGAAGTCAGTTGAAGCAGTAGTTGAAATTTTCAAATCATTTTTCAAAAGCTTATTTTCTTCTTTCAAGGCAAATATTTAAAGATTCAGCTATACTTAATTGATTTTTGAGAGAGGTATTCTCAACTTTCAAAGCTTGATTTTCTTTTTTGCAATTAGCATATTTATCAAATGATTGTTAAAATCCTTAGTCATATCATCAATCATATCAAGTAATTCTTTATTAGAAAGGTTAGATAAGTTTACCTCATCTGTATCATCATCATGATTTGCCATAGGACATATTAGAGCTTTTTGATCTGATTTTTCATCATCTTCTTCATCTGAATCGTTCTCCAAGTCATCCCATGAGGATACTAGTACTTTCTTTCTTTGTGGGCAGCCAGCTTTATAGTGACCGAATTCTTTATCGGATGAGTTGTCTTCAGTTTCTGCTTCTTTGGATGATATTTTGGATTTGAAAGCCACTCCTTTCTTCTTGTTGTCGCTGAGATGTGTTGTTTCATGTGCTAGTAGCTTTCCTCTTAATTCATCATACGTAATTTTGTTGAGATTGTTACTTTCTTGTACGGCTGTGCTCATGTTTTCCCATTGCTTTGTGAGACTTCTTAAAATCTTCCTTACAAGCTCTTCTTCAGAGAATTTCTTCTCCATTGCATCAAGGTTGTTAATGATGATGGAGAACCTCTCAAACATAGCATCGATACATTCATCTTCCATCATGAAAAACAATTCGTATTCCTTCATGAGCATGTCTATTCGGGTATCTCTCACTTGCTTTGTACCTTCATGAGTCACTTGGAATTTGTCCCAAATCTCTTTCGCTGTTTTGCATCTCGACACTTTTCTGTATTCATCCATACTAATAGCACAATGTAAGAGGTTAATAGCTTTAGCATTTAATTCTACCTTTTTCTTTTCTTCTACGGACCATTCGGTGTGAGTCTTCGGTATTTGATTTCCATCTTCATCCATCTTGGTTGGCACTTGAGGTCCTTCACAGATAATTACCCAAATGTTGAAATCAATAGATTGAGTAAAGATCCTCATTCTTTTTTTCCAATACGTGTAGTTGTCCCCATTGAAATATGGTGGTCTAACTGTTGATTGTCCTTCCATCAGATTGTAAGATATGCAGTTGATTGCCATGGATCGAACTCCAAACTGTTAAGTTTGTCTCCTTGAGCCTAAGCTCTGATGCCAATTGAAGATTCCTTGAGAGGGGGTGAATCAAGGAATGCAAAACAATTTTCGAATTATTAGATAAAACTGCAGCGGAATCAGGAGATAAAATTCGGTTTTGTCTCTTAACAACAGAACAACAATCAAACTTAAAAGATAGAGAGTAGAAGAAGAACACCACGATATATACTGGTTCGGTTTCCCCACTTAAAACCTACGTCCAGTCTCCACCACTCACAATGGTAGAATTTCCACTATAATCATATGATTACAAACACTAATTCAAGAGATCACTCACTCTCAAACTAGAACACCTAAGCTTCACTCACTTAAGACTTTTTCTCTCACACCTAAGCTTCACTCACTTAGGAATTTTCTCACAACTAAGAACCTAGTTGCAAACTCTCAAACATAAAATTGGCTTTTATATCTTTTTTCTCTTTGCCTTTTGTATTTCAAATAAGCATCATTCTAGACAAAGAAAGAATAAAAAGAATAATATGAATAACTCAAAATGAGTATGTATGAACTTGTAACTCTCTTGCTTAGTCCATGCTCATGGAAATCATCTTCTATTAATAGTTTGATGAGCACTCCAAAATAGTAGTCGTTGCTCTTCTTTTTGTGCACTCCAAGAAATTCAGCAACAAATATTTCATTCTTTAACTCATTATGACCATTTGAATAGAAAATCTTTCCTCTTTCGATCAATTACAAATAGTGTGATATACTTGTTATCCAAGATTGTGCTACTCCAAATCTTTCCTTTATGAACATTACTTCATCTCTAAGACTTTGAATCTAGTCAATACTACTTGCTATATTCATTTGGACCTGCAACACTAAACACACATATCAAACATACTAACACGTTTGGGCTATTAATTCATAACCCAATTAATATTTATCATCATCGAATATTCAATATTAACTTTAAACTCAACAGTTTACATAATATAAAACAATCATTCATTAACTGCATTATTTGGATTGAAGAATACCAAGGTTTTTTTCTAACTCCAACTCTTAAAGTCAGATGCAGAAAAGCAAAAGGGTAAATGTGCAAAGCAAAGTCTAATTCTGCAAGATACAATAAATTCAACTGAACAACCAAGTTCAGTTTAATTATTCAACTTCAAAAGTCATAAATAATTTTAACAGCTTTTATCTTCTATCAAATGTGATTCCATAAGATTATATCTCAATGCCTAAAATAACTGAAAAAAAATTAACTTAACATTCTAACTACAGCACACCTGCTTAAACCAATCCATGCTTAAACCAATCCATGAGTTATCAAATGTATTCATGGATGCTTGTGACTTACAAATAGAAGAAAAAGAAAACTAAATAGTTATATGAAACTATTTGAGCCACTAAAAAAAGAAGAACATAGTGAGAAAAGAAATACAATCCACCAATTACTCCAAATCTCACATCTTTCAAAGCTGGGGAAGATCATACCATTTCCAAGGAATTCCAAATGAAAATATTAGAAATCAAATTGTTTTAATGAGTTAAACAAAGAATTATATTTGAATCAAAATTCTAATTTTAATAGTCCACTCACATGCTAAGTAAGTAAATAAAAAAATAAATAACTACTAATTAGTTGAAAAAATAGTTTGGTATGATTTTGAAATCTAGCATTCGCAAGAGTACTGATGTGTTTGGCATGATTTCTCTAATACTAAATTCAAGAGTACTGATGATTGATGTGCTTGGCATGATTTTGAAATCTAGCATACGTAAGAGATCTTAAGCATGGATACGAAGGAGAATGAAACAGTCTTTATTCGATTACCTCGATGGCTCTGCCGTTCACTACCTGTGGTCTTGTGGATCCTCCACCAATGAAATCTGGAGCTGCGCTTCTCCCTTCACTGTTCACATCTTCCTTATCTATCGTCTTCTTCGGCGTTGACGACGACAGCAGCAACGTCTTCCCCTGCCGTATTGTGGATCCTCTACCAATGAAACTTCAAGTTGCGCCACTCCCTTCACTATTCACATCTTCCTCCTATCTCGTCTACTTTGGCAGCGATGACGGCAACAACGACGTCTTCTCCTGCCATTGCTGGCTTCTTTTCCTTCTTCCGTGTCCTGGCTCAGGGTCCTCTCTCCCTATCTCTGAACCCTCCACTTTCTTTCACTCAAGCTCTCCTTTTTTTCGGTTGCTTCTCTCTCTTTTTCTTCTCTCTCTATTTTGGAGTTCTTGTTCGTGGGTTTGAGGAGGAGAATATGAGAAGTCTCACTTTGGTTGCCTCTTACACTACAGCGAGATTTTTTCTTTCAAATTTGACCAGGAACACGTTACATACTCCTATATGTGATGATGCAGCGGTGGAAAGCGTTTAGGTCATGACACTTGTTAACATAATGAAGAAAGAAGAAATTTTGCCTGCTTTCTAGGGTGTTGACACGTGCTGTATAGTGGGACTATTACTAGTGCTTTTTTATTAAGGGGGGGGGATACCCAATGGCTAAGGGAGTGTTCCAAGTTCCAACACTTGGCGGCAATTTTCCTGAACCGTATTTCAAATTTTTTTTTTGAAAAGTTTAAAATTAATCATCTCTCAAAGGCTTTTTGGCCGCCCCTTCACCCATCCAAAAAAGAAAATCATCTCTCTCTCACATATGTTCCCCCAATTTGTTCCCAATTCACTTACAACCCTAAATCACCACATTCCCATCTTTTTCTTCATTACACCAAGTGAAATCTAATTTTTTTCTCCAAATTTCAAAACACATTCTCGATTAAAGAAAATGTAGAAGCAAAAAGAGAAGAACGGAAATGGTGTAAGTTGAAGAAGAGTTTTTGAAGACACTTATTGTTCAAATGGTGAACAGGCAATATTTGCAGCACTGGAGGAAGAGAAGCGACGGTATTAGGCTTTTGCAGGACTAGCGATGGCTTCTGCAATAGCCAGAGGAGGATAAGGCAGAGACACTAACCAAATCGTTAGTCAGGCAAGTATGTTTGTATTTTTAGAGTTTAAAGTTTAAGTAGGGAGAATCATGTTAGTTAAGTAATTTTAAGGAGTTCATGTGCCTGTTTAAGGTGGTGATGAAAGGATCTTCCTATGGAGGAGGAAGAGGCTGGGACCTACAGTAGTGGCGACGGGATTTTCCTTCAAAGAGGACAGGCTAGAGGACTGGGAAGAATGAGAGGGCAAGTTGCTAACGAATAAGGATAATCTTTCAACCACCTCCCACCTTCAGCTTCAACTGGGTCAAGCCTCTCTCTTCTTCAATAGCTAAGATTAATATGATTGAAGTGTATGCTAGCTATCAATATTTTCGTCTTCTTCTGCAATATTCCCAAAATTATTGAAGTGGATGTTAACTTTTGGGATTTTAATTTGGAAGTAGCAAAGCATTCATTTGCCATGGAGGATGTAAGTTTCTTTTATCCTTCAGATATGGTTCAACTTTAGCTTTCTTGCTTTGTTTAACATATATGTATTTGGCCGGCTTGGCTCAGCGGTAAGCTCACTTACCGTGGAGTTTGAGGTCGTGGGTTCGAACAGCCTCTCTACGAAAGTAAGGGTAAGGCTGCTAGTATATTCCTTTCCCCAGCACCCCACCAAGTAGGACTTGAACTGGGTTGGCCCTTTATATGTATTTCAACTTTTTGAAGGAACTACCTTAAACGTTGATTCATTACTAGATGATCTTTAAAGTAGTCTCCACAAGCAAGAGGCCAAGTTAACTGCTTATGCACAAATTGCCAATGATAAGAAATTATATGAATCGGGAAAGAAGTTTGAGGTATTGTTGATTTGTTGTGCCTTTCTACTAAATTGAAAAAAAACTGGTATAGTTTTAGATTTTCATATCAAATTTGTAAGCTGAAGCTCTTATTTCTACTATTTAATAAATGTTATGAACATCTATCGAGAGTTTGGTGTTTTTATATTATAGCTTATTTTGAATAAATATTTGTATTTGTCTTAACTATGTTGATTGATGTTTATCAAACTATTTCATGTATGCTACTTTGAATTAATTTCTTTCACTGTTATATCAATTTTTAGATTTTTCCCATACTTAAATGATCTACATCTTATTATTTGTTCTAATTTTTTCTATCTTACTATAATTATACTTACTCTTCGAAAGAAAATTTTTAAAAAAACTTGAAAACATTCTCATTTTAAATTATATAGAATTTTAAACATAAAAAATTTATATATCAAAGAGAAAATTAATTATATTAGGATGAGTAAAAAAATTAATATCTCACTTACAAATTGTGCATAAATTTGTTAAATCCTAAATCATAAGTTATGCTTCGTTGTACTTCAAACCTTATGAAAGCGATATATACTTTCAATCTCATGTATTCAACATCACTATTATTTATTACAGTGATTCTTATACAATCGAGCATATAACATAGAAACGACAACTATCAAATTGTTTATGCAAGGAAGAAATTAGATACTAAATAACTAAACTTCTAAAAAAATATTATAATGCTTTTTATGAAGTCATGAAGATATTGGGAAAATTTAAAATATGATAAAAAAAAAACCTTATTAAATAATATTGACAACTTCTATTTCCTCAATTTAATTTTAACATATAAAATGAGATTACAACATTATAAAAAATCTCTCTCGCGTCCGTGGCTAGTTTTTATATAAGTACCAACAGTGTTTAGTGGATGAATAAATATCATAGAATATCATTTTGTTAGGACTTAGTGGGCTACAAAATTTGGGTACTGATAGCAGGTTAGGGCCCGAGGTGTAAAGGAAGGACCATTTATCCCAAAGCAACAGGTCCAAAAAAAGCCCAAAAGAAGGAGTAGAGTGAACCAGTAGAGAGTAGCTTCAGGGGACAGGTTCAGTGGAATTGCGCAGAAGCGAGGAGAAGAAGAAGAAGAAGATGAGCGAGCCGGAGACGAGGCCAGTGCCTAGGAGAGAGAGTCCATGGGGAATCACCGGAGAGGGTCATCGTGAACCCAAAGCTCATCGATGCAACGACCGTGTTGAAGATGTCATTCAGGTTAAACCCTCTCATCAATTTCACCCCCATTTTTTTCAATTGTCTTCTTTTCTTTCAAAATCGCTTCATTTGTGTTCCAAAGTCTTCTTTTTTATGAGATCCGTTTCGTAATTTGGTGTTTTGGACATGTTAATTGTATTTCTGTGGTGATTCTTTTTTATATTCGTGGTTGTTTCGTTTCATTTAGGGGAATTTTGCCCTGAGAAAATTGAACCGAGCCCTAATTTTCATAGTGGCAATAGAATCCTTCTTGCCACTAACATGACACTTTCTTGAAATCTCCTATTAGAACACAAGATAAAGGAGAGAAATTTGTTAAGTAAGATCAGTTAACAAACATGACAATGACTGTAGTAAGTTCTTGGACATATATAGCCTATTCAAATGGCCATGATGGAATAGCTCATATGATTTGAGTTTTGAGGTTATTTCAGCTTGTTATCTTTTATTAAGTTGGTATAAACTTGCTGTTATTATCTCACAAATTGTGCAGGCTTGTTTTGAGGGAAACCCATTTAAGACAGTTCCAGGGCCTTTCAAGCTCTTCTGGAAATGCATGCAATCTAAACCTGGGTGAGTATTATTATCTATGCTGGAATATGATCATCTATAATACTGAATGTTCTGAATTAGTTCAACATTCAGGGGGCTGTAATTTTGGAGATAACGTATATATGTCTATATGTTATATACTTTTACTATATTACATTAGCTACTTCATAAGTTCTTGAAACCTAGAGAGGCTTTATGCAAAGAGTTAGCAGTTATCATAACCGGATCAACTATTTCTTGATGCTCATACATTGAAGTTGGCAATTTTATTGCGAGCTGAAGTTTTCTTAACTCGCAAATAGTCCCTAGAAGTCTTCCAATTAATTACATTTTTTCATTTTTTTTTGTCATGTCGCTTATGACAGTTTTGGATTTTGCAGCGAAGAACCAACGGAGCCATTTACCTATCTGGATTTGGAACCTCCAAAGAGAAAGGAGAAACCTGTAAAACTCGAGTAATGCCACTCCTACAAATCCCTTTGGCCTTCAATTTTGTTCCTCAACAAGTCAACAGGGATGGTTTTTATGCAGATCATATGTAACTAAATCTATGTTATTTTGCATAAGCATTCTATGCATCTTGTTCGACAGTATATGTTGGCATGTTGCTTGTCCAACTTGCATTATTGAAATAACTTTTCACAATAATTTCTTGATCACATGTTAATGCTATAATTGCCACAAATTGCATGTTTGTTATATAGAATGTAGTTCCTAGTGTGGCCACTACTTTCTTCACAATTTGGTGGAAAACTAAAATGAAATAACATACGTCATTCCTAAGGAATTATAATGTCGTCTTTGAAACTTGAAGTATAATTCTTATTCGATTAGGACATTGAGTTACTTTTGAAATGTTTGGAATACAAACAGAACGGAAAGAACTTTAGAAGGTACTTGTTTATTATCTTTTAAATGTCAAAGAAGAAATTAAAATAATGTACACCTCTTTTCTCCATCCAAGTTCATCCAAGTGAACGCGAACATAATATTACTAATAGAACGAACAGAAAATTTAAAAGCAAACGAACATGTTTTAAATTTATTCGTGTCAACTATAAAACATGTTCGTTGTATATATAAATTTATGTTTATGCACGAACAGAATATTACTACCAGAACGAACAGAGAATTTAAAAGCAAACAAACATGTTTTAAAACCTGTTCGTGTCAACTATAAAAGTATGTTCGTTATATATATAAATTTTTGTTCGTTTTTTACTTGGATAGCAAAAAAAGTGTACATCTAGATTAATTGTTAAAATAATGGTTCGAACTTCAAAGATTCAATTGGAGTTTTACTCTGGAATTAAGGGATGGTGTAATATTTTATATCAATCAATGGAGCCATGTGAAATGATGAGTCTTTTATAAGCCGGCACTGTTAGTTCATATTTAGTTTGGTTCAGATTATATTTCAAAAATGTTATTTTGTAAAATAATTTCAGTAAACTCATTGAATAAAAGTTGTCAAGAACAACAAAAATAACATGAATAAAAAAAAGGCACAATAATTGAGATCCATGAGAAAACACACCATTATCTTCACTCAATCTAAATACATATCACATAGTCCTGTTACATTTTTTGATGGTGGATATGACATATCCATGTCCCTCATATAAAAACATGAAAAAAGCATTGGTCAGATTCAAGCTTAATCCTTGGTTCTCTATAGAAATATTTGATGTACTAAATAATATATATTTCTTAACACGAAGTTAATTCATCATCTTCAAACTAAAGAAAATGAATACACTTAACTCCACCTAACAACTCGATTGCCCTGTGAGGTTTGCCAACTCTCTTGAGGGCCCGGTTGACTGAATACTTAATAAGATGAAATGCACCTTGAAGTCTGATCATTCCATTTAGAAATCAATTATTGGCTCTCCAACGTTAAGATTTCTTTCCAATGTCCATGGTAAGTCAAAAAGTTTGGCAGTGATGAATTTGAAGATCTTATTGACATTGATATTGTAGGTGGCACTGGAAAAGAACAATGTTGCATTGAGGGCTTTGGCATATGCTCTTGCCTGTTCCATGTGACAAACACATCACAAACATCAATTATCATCTTGTTTAATATATAATATATAATATTCTCTGTCATCTAAAAAGCTTATGGTACTCATCATGTTGTGCTTTTAAATTAATAGGCATGAGAATATGGGGTGGTGGTGGACTCGTTTTCCCTTTAGGTTCAATGATCATTAAACATGGTTTGTTTTCTTTAAATAATCAAAGATGGGGTCCATGATTAGGTTAATTGAATATTAGGCATGAACCAGTCTGCAGAGATTCTTCACAGTTATGCAGGCTATTCTACTCGTTTTTAGAGGGAAATAACTTAATGACCACCACCAAGAAAATTGTGCAAATTTATTCACAATTAGTGAATTAATCTAATTAACACTGACTTTAATATCCATACCCTACATATGTGTGGATAATTAAGAATTAGATTAATTCTGTCAGAGTTTCCAAATTAAGAGATCCAGATACCTATCATTTTAATTAACCTGTCAAATCCTAAGTTGATTTTGGTTTATTTTGATACTATATGAAATACTACTTGTTTATGACTCAGGGTTAACTTCAAGTTCACTAGATGTAGGAGTATTATACTTGAAACTTTTATATCATATAGAAAGAATTTCAGGTATAACCGGAAATCAGGTGTTCCTGTGTTATTAGCCGTTGATTTTAATTATAATACGTATATATAATTAAGATCGACGGCTAAAAATATAGGAATGCCAAAGTTCTCGGTTATACCTGAAAAACTTCCTATGGTATATGGTGAATTAAGAATGTCTTCAAGTTTTACCTGACTAGCTATGGTCCATTGCATATCAATTGGGAGCTTAATGAAATCATCAAACTTGGTTCCTACCAATACTGGAATTGCTGTCTGCAAAAATTTAAGCATACATCATTATTAAAAGTTCATGAAACTGCCTCAATACCTCAATCAAGATTAACCACACACACACACATATATATATATATATAAATGAGAGTGCCAAAAATATGTAATAGTATACCCTGTTCCATTTCCTGGCTTCTTTATACCACCCTATGACACTGAAATCAACCAATCCACAACCATGCAATAATCAGATTGGTGGGAACTCATCTAAGCCAGCAGCTAGAGTGAATTCTAAAATAAACAGCAGATTGTGTTCATATATACCTGTTTAGTGTGCATCTACTAGTGAGATCAAACATAATCAAAATTGCCACAGAGTCCTTGCATGCCAATGGGATTTGATCCTCTGATTTTTCATCACCTGAATGGATTAATTAATTAATTAATTAATTGCACTAAATGCATAATTAAACAACAAAAAATTCTTAGTTTGTACCTGCTACTTCCCAGATAGAATATGAGATTCGAGCACCTTCTACAATTAAAGTTTTGCTATGATGTTCACCTTGCTTCTCTCTTTCACTTTCATCACCTACATATTTCACCTACAACAACAACCATTCAGATTTGAATTCAGTAACTGATTAACCAAGAAATAGTAAGAAGAAGAAATGGTGAAAGCTAAGGCTAACCAAGAAGCTTGTTTTTCCAATGTGGGAATCACCCAAGAGGCTTATCTTCAATGAAACCAAGTCAGAGTCCATGTCATGTGTGTGAAGAAGCTGATGAGGTGGTGGCAGTGGTGATGGTGGTGTTACTGGCTCCACCAACTCCACGGCGGAGGAGGAGGAGGTGGCTGGCAACAGCATGCGGCGGTAGAGGGAAGGAGGGGCGCAGAGGAGGAAGTGGTGGAAGAGGCGATGAATGCATCGCCGGAGGATGGAAATGCGGTGTTGAATGCGGCGGCAGAGGCTGCCTCGGATGACACTCCGGCGAAGCTGGAACATATTTTCTTGTTTTCGTTGAAAAATATGATGTTTGTTTTGTGTGCTTTGTTTACGTTCATTCTCATGAGTTATTATATAAAGGGAAAGGGCATTCTTGGAATATTAAAAATATGTATATATTTACATGTTCTGAGGAATAATTGATGATACCTTCACACTCAAGTTACTTCAAAATCAGACTGTACATTTATGGAAAGGGGATGGGGGAAAAAAGGACTCTAAATTAAAAGAGTTGACTCAGTTTGAAATAACTCTAGAAAAAGATTTTTTTTAAAAAATGAAAGTAATATAATCATAAAAATTAGTGATATATAAAAATTGGATATATAGTCATTTTCAAAAGGGTGTGAAATATGAAACAAATCTTTGATCAGATAAGTGATTTCTATAGTTCTGAATTAATTTTTATGTATCTAAAGATTCTCAATTTTTGTTGGACTAAAACTAATATGAAATACATTAATCATTTGCGCACATACACATATTTAATTTCTTGATTTAATAAATAATTATTTTAATTTATTAAATTTTTATATTCTATCCAAACAACAACCATATTAAAAATAATGAAGAATCGTTTTTAGCTTGCCTTGGTCTTTATTTTTTTTATATTTTGAATAAATGTATTTATAATTTTTTTAGTTATTATTGGTAGTTCAATTAGGCTGGCAATAATATTTATAGACTATATATAAGGCTTGCATTTTGCCTAGGGGAAATTTAAATTATAAGAGAATTATAGACTACTGTAGCAAACTGATATGAGTGTATGATGAAAAATATATTATCAGTTATAAAAATATAAAATAGTATGTAATACCAAATACAAAGCATATAACTGATAATTAAGGGAAGTGCAAGAGCTTTTTTCTTTGTTAATTTTAAAAATAGCCAGAAAGGATAAACAAATAAACTTTGCAGGTGAAAAACAAGACAAGATCATGCATATGTTGTAAACATGTTCCCATAGAAAACATGTGGAATGGGCGACTGCCCATATTGTTTATTTAGATTAATAATTTTAACGTAAGGTTTATAATTATAGGCAATAAGACCCACATGCTAAAATTATTTAATCACTTATGGAGTCTTGTGTATCTAACAATTATTGTGAATATCTTATCTTCCTTTCAACAATAAATAAATACTTTAGAATATTAATTAAGAAGGAGCAAATTGGTGGCATCGCTCTCTCTACTCTCTAGGATAATTATATTACAGAACCCATTAACCAAGAAAAAGTCTTGATAATGTGAATGTGGTTGGTGAGGTACAAAGATTCCTCTGAAAAGTTACTAGCTTTGATGGTATAGATCTGTAGGATAAGATCATTAAACTTAGTTTGCTGTATTTTAGTTGCAGGAGAGGACAATTTGTTACTTGTTAACATCTACTCACTTAACGATTGTCAAAAGAACTTTAGATGGGGTGTCGAACCTCAAAGATCGAAGTAAGAAGATGTGTTTTCGGGGAGTCAAGCTCTCTAGCGTTACCGAGAACTATGACCAAAAAAAAGTTGATGTGTGTAAGTATGGCCCTAGAGATTCAGAATTAGGATTATGAAGCTCTAGGTCGAATATGAAGGGTAGGGTAAGAGAGTGCATACCTTGAGAGGGTGTTACCCCTCCTTATATAGCTTTAGATGGTTGAGATCCTCGTGGGATCTGTTGAGATTGTATCTTATCTTTTGAGATTCAGTTTGGTTTTGCTTTTGTGGGCTCTTTATCTATTGGCCTTATTCCAGGCAGATTGGGCCATGGGAGCCGGTTCGTGACATTACTGATTAAGGGATTTTTTTTGTTTCCTACGATATCCCTCAACCCACATGTCGAGGACTAATCCGTTACGGATCTGAGCTCCATTTAAGGGTATGTTGCTGGCCAATAGGTTGCTGCATGCACAAGGCGGGATTTGAACCCCCAACACTTATTTAAGTGAATTAGTGATCTGACCACTGCACCAACGCAAAGGATTAACCCTTTGAATAATAACGTTACTTATAACAATATAGAAGTGCTGTTTAGTATTTACAACTTACATTATAGAAACATTTTCTGTGGCCATTTTCACAATGGTATAACAGAAGTAAGAGAAATAATACATAGTAGAAAAGAAAAATGTTCAAGGTTGATCAAGAGGGCTAGGAGCTAGATTGATTCACTGCTAAACTTGACCTTTTATCAGTCTTGTTCTTAAGTATCTCTTTGATTTCTGCTTCTCTCTTATCCACAAATTCAATCAAGTCCTTGAAACTTGCAATTTTGATTCTAGGCCTTGTTGATGGAGTTTCTTCCTCATCAGATTGCTTAGCCTTTGGTCTGGATTTGGTGAATTGACAAATCACTCTAACAAAGAACACAATCAGAGCAAGCAAGCATGCAATGCCACAAACAAGGAAGAGGCCCCAGAAGCTTCTCAGCGAGAGTTGATTCGAGTTCTCATCGAGTTGCACAGCGCAATCCTGGGCTAAAAGCCATTTGTCATGGATCTTTTCCAGCTCTCCATTCTCCGAGAGCCGAAGAATTGCAGCTGAAAAGTCACCAGCAAGAGGAGAATCTCTCTGGAATGCCTGTGATTAAGTCAACAATCAACAGAATAAGATACTTAACAAGCAAGTAATCTTGAAAGTATAAGACAGAAAATTTTGATACATAAAAAAGAACTCTGGATATGATGAAGATACTTACAAATCCCCAACCACTTTTAGTGAACTCCTGCCCTACAATCCTGAACTGACAGTTAGTACTAGACATGAAGAGCTGAACATAGGGAAGCTCATCAACAATGGCCATAACCCCTCCATCTTTGGGTCCGCGCTGAAGGGCATCAAGATATGCATCCTTGTCTTTGAGTGAAAGTATCCTTGATGGTGATATGTTGAGTTCTTCAATGAGATACTTCCGTGCGAATGAGCCTTCTTGAATTCCAATTGGTTGAGTACTAGAGATCAAGCTATCAATTCCTACAATTTGTGATGACAACTGCTGCACTGTGAGGATGGATGTTAGGCTAGCAGTATAGTTTGAATTGATGATCAAAACCACCCAAAGCCATATGATTAGTACCAATTTTCCAAGAGCACTCACAGGTTTCTCTTCTGTGGTAGACCAATGAAGCAAGAAGCTAATTAAGTCAGAAATATTTACTATCCAAGATGCAAGAAGAATAAAAAGAATGAGAATTTGTGAGGATACATACTGTGTGAGAAGAACATTGTTGAGAAACTAAACCTGCAAAAGTTTAGAGGAACTTATCTCAGATTCTCAGCACAAGATGTTACTTAAGGCTTAAGCAACCTGAGGAATGGTATGAAAATATACTAACCAACAGACAGTTACAACTTGCTCCCTTGCCGAACCACGGAACTCCTCGTTGTGCCGGTGCTCGAGAATCCAGACGACGAATCCCACAAAGATAAAGAATGCACCAATAACTAACCACATTTCAGCAGTGAATGGCTGGAGAAAAGACCAAGGGCTAGAATTATTCTCGTTAACAGCAACAAGGACAACCAGCCCTGATTCCATGAAAGGCTGAGTGAAATCCACAATCTTTACCCTGTCTGCTACAATAGTAATATCTCCAACAACTGCATCAAAGTTCTGAACAAGGAAAGTACCAAATTAACAGAACTAAATGCTGATATAAATAACAAGACCATTAAATTAGGCTGCAAAATAAACTTAGAAACTCACATTTTGTGCAACCTGATTCACAAGGTCACTGTAATCAGGATTACTATCACCATCTCCATAGAGTATATATTGTCGCGGAACCGGATAAGGTAACAAGTTGATTGCTGCTTCAAAAACATCAATGCAATAGCCTCTTACTCCAGGAGGGTCCTTGTCCTTAGAAACAATCTCAGTGTAGCTTATCCGGTAAGGCACTGCAATTCTCAGAGGCTTTCCATTGTTGGGAAATACCCATCCCTTTGGTGTATCTGTAGTCTCTCCAGGCCATATAACGCTGTAAAGGCGCCGGCTGCTTGCTGAAGTGTTA
>JASCZI010120892.1:0-19619 GCA_036250425.1 Stylosanthes scabra | reverse complement strand
GTGGCTTGAGATACAAGATTTCAGGAGCTATAACTGATAGACTAGAGTAATTAGACCAATAACCGATTCTGCGGCTACCAGATCCACCAATGTTGATGATATCATAAGCCGGGTGAATCAGATTCTTATCTGTATCATACTTAACTTGTCCACTCACACCAGTGAAGTTCATTCTCAAGATTGTCTGCAGAAACTTGTCACCTTGGTCAAACACGCGAAGCGAAGAGAAGTTGAACATGCTTGCATTTGTGCCATGCAACTGAGTGTCAAAGGAGAAAGATATGTTTCCACCTTCATTGAGAAAAGCATCAAGAGAATGTGCTGCTAACCAAACAGAATCATATGCATATAATGCATAAGAGTTTAAGCCTGCAGCTACATTGTCTTTTCGGCTTTTCAACCCGGAGATGAAACTCTTCTTGAAATCAGTATCACGTGTGTGATGCCTCAAAGCAACAACACCTTGCAGGAGGTTCATTGTCTCAGCAATAACCGCCGGGTCCATAGAATCCAGCACAGAAGGAAGCCAATCTGTTGCAATCCACACATATCCACTACTAATCATTCCAAGCTTGTTAGCAATTTCGAAGATTGACAAGCCAGAATCAGGATTAACATGCAGAACATAGACACGAGATTCCATCAAGTTTACATGATTCAACAAGTCACTGATTTCAGTTTCACTCATTGCAGCTCCAGGAGGCAATGCAGCCTTGTAAGATATCTTGGCACGCTTCTTTGCAAGCGCATCGCGTAACACTGAAATTCCATTCCTTCCATTGTCATCATCTACAAAGATAGCTATTACCTCCCTCCACTGATAGTAATCAACCAAGTCAGCAACTGCATACATCTGGAAAGAGTCACTTGGCGCAGTGCGGATGAAATATGGATACTGGAGAGATGATAGAGAAGGGTCTGTTGCAAATGAAAGAAGAGGCACATGGAGTTCATTAACCACATGAGAGATGACATGAGCTATTCCAGATGATTGTGGACCAATTACAGCAACTACATCATTCTCCATCAACTGCAGAGCTACATCATCAACAAAAACCAATTAGTACTATGTAAACATGATTCACACAAACTCTTTTCAATTTATTCATAATTCGAATGTTGGCAAATACCTTCCACGATTCCAAGAAACTCGCTGCAATCAGTATCTTTCAAGATAAGTTCAAGTTTAGTGTGAGGGAGAATGCTTGTGTTGGCATTAACATCATCAATGGCATCAAGTATTGCATATCTAGCTGATCCTCCTATGACAGAGTTCACAGTAAAGAGTGCTCCAATTCTCAAAACATCTGGTTTAGGAACACTAGTAGAATCAGCAAAGCTAGTTCCTTTTCTCCCCAAAACTTGCATGGGAATCCACCTGCAGGACCACAAAACCAAGAGGAACAGAACCACCATGTTGCCATGCCTTGTGATTGAAAGAAGCTTCATTTTCTAGAGAAGAATCTCTGAAACAGCAGAAAGCAAGGACTATTATAGTATGTAAGAACTATTATGAACTCATCATCAAGTATCATCAAGCATTTTCTGCCAACTTCAAGAATTATTGAGCATAGCAAAATTACAAAAAAAAAAAAAGAAACGTAGACATTAAATAATCATTTCATGCTTAGTAGATGGCCCTCTCAAATTTCTTTGGGTGGACAACAGTGACATTTTTATTACCTTCTGGTTTACTAAAAAACCCAGACAAACTCTGATTATAACAATGATTATTGCCAATGGAGAAGGAATAATACTCCTCAAAAGTATCATATGAGGACTCACACATTTGTCCTCTCTTAAACGCCTCCATCCATATTCTGTAAATTTTTCTTGGTCCTAAAAAAAATCTTAATCTTCTTTTATGACTTTGCATAAGTAACACACAAAGTAGATTTCTAAAGTTTCTCAATGGTTTTTGGAACTACAATGCTGACATGAAATCTGATGTTGTCTTATGCAAATTTTTATATTCTAGGAGAATTGTAGACTCTAACTAACTGATAGTGTTGTATGTTGATGAAAAATATATAATAATAACAAATATAGTAACAGAATCCCAAAACAAATATGAAACAAGAGAATTGAATAGGCCTCTTCCCTTGAGTTTAAAGAATAAACTTTGCTTTTACCGGAAAAGGATAAACAAGTAATGTTTCCCGTTGGAAAACAAGACAAGACCATGCATAGGTCAGCATGTTCCGATAGAAAACATGTTTCTTAGATTAATCTATTTTCAGCTTGAAAAAGTACAAGTTGGAATTATTTAATGATTTATGGAGTCTTGCAGAATTCAACAATAATAGTGTATGATTATTATATAAAGAAATTGAATGCAGTTGGTAAGGTATAAAGATTCCCTTAAAAAAAATTCATGTGATGATGATATTGATATCTAATGGTAAAGGATGAGTACAATAAACTTAATTTTCTGCATCTTATTTTCAAGAGAAAACAGTTTGCTACAGATTAAGGGTCTGCATAAACAAAACTACCTAAAAGTATTAACACTTAAAGCTATAATTTCCAAAGCAAAAAAAATTATATATTTCAGTGTAGACAAATTTGTATCACTAATAGTTTCTATAGTATAACAAAAAGAAATGTACATGGTTAATTTAGGAGGGTGATGAACTAGATTGCTCATCTAGACTCTGGCTTCTCCTCCTTTTATTACTCTTCTGCCTAAGTATCTCTTTGATTTCTGCTTCTTTCTTATCCACAAATACCATCAAGTCCTTGAAACTAGTACTTTTGAGGTTCCTTCTAGAAGGCCTGCTGTCTCGTGGAGTTTCCTCATCGACTCGTTCAGGCTCAGGGCTAAATCTGGTGTATTGACAGAACACTCTTACAAAGAATACAACCAAAGAAAGGAAGCATGCAATGCCACATATGAGGAAGAGGCCCCAGAAGCTACTCAGAGACAGTTTATTCGAGTCTTGGTCGTCGAGTTGAGCAGTGCAGTCTTGTTTCAAAAGCCATTTGTCATGGATCTTTTGCAGTTCACCGTTCTCCGAGAGTTGAAGGATTGCAGTTGACAAATCAACAGCAAGGGGTGAATCCCTTTGGAATGCCTGTGATCAGGTTTGAAAGTAATAACATCAGAATAAGGAATGTAGAAAAGTATAGACGTTCATATGAAGAATTAAGGATACTTACAAATCCCCAACCACTTTTAGTGAACTCCTGCCCAACTGTTCTGAACTTACAGT
This sequence comes from Stylosanthes scabra, assembly GCA_036250425.1. NCBI lineage: Eukaryota > Viridiplantae > Streptophyta > Magnoliopsida > Fabales > Fabaceae > Stylosanthes > Stylosanthes scabra. Next base: position 16,407 of record JASCZI010120892.1, on the reverse strand, counting down.
TGGTATTGGACATGAAGAGCTGAATATAAGGAAGCTCATCAACAATGGCCACAACCCCTCCATTCTTTGGTCCGCGTTGAAGGGCATCAACATATGCTTCCATATTTTTCAGTGTAACTATCCTAGATGGTGCTATGTTGAGTTCATCTATCAGATACTTTTTTGCAAATGATCCTTCTTGTATTCCAATTGGTTGAGTGCCTGAGATCAAGCTGTCAATTCCTTCAATCTGTGATGAAAGTTGCTGCACTGTGAGGATGGATGTTAAGCTAGCTGTGTAGCTTGAATTGATGATTAAAACCACCCAAAGCCATATGAGTAGCACCAATCGCCCAAGTGCACTCACAGTGTTCTCTCCTGTGAAAGGCAAAAGAAGAGAAGATAGAAGTCAGTGTTTTCATACCATGTATGATACAACATATAAGGAGTGCTACAACAGAAAATTGGAAACAATAAGAATGAGAATATGTGAGAAACATACTGTGTGAGAAGAACATTGTTGAGAAACTAAACCTGCAAAAGTTCAGAGGAGCTTATCTCAATTCTCAGTACAAGAGGCACCTTCTGATTCCAAAAGAGAAGATTTGAGCCTAAACAAAATGATCAAAACATACTAACCAACAAACTGTTATGAGTTGTTTCCTTGGCGGACCGCGGAATTCTTCATTGTGCCGGTGCTCAAGAATCCAGACGACGGCTCCCACAAAGACAAAGAAGGCACCAGTAACTAACCACATTTTAGCTGTGAATGGCTTTAGAAAGGACCAAGGGCTTGACTTGATTTCCTTGACAGGCACAACCACCACCAGTCCTGATTCCATGTAAGGCTGAGTAAAATCCACAATCCTTGTCCTGTTTGTGACAATTGTAATATCTCCAACAACTGCATCAAAGTTCTGCAAAGAAGGAAAGTACTAAGAAACTTAGACTAAGAAATATGATGATCAAATTAATCAGGCTGCAAATTAGACCAAGAAACTTACATTTTGTGCAACCTGATTTGTAAGGTCATCATAGCTGGGATTTCTATCACCATGACCATATAATATATATTCTGTTGGGACAGGATAAGGCAACAACTTTATGGCTGCTTCAAAGACATCAATGCAATAGCCTTTTACCCCAGGGGGGTTCTTGTCCTTACCAACAAACTCCAAGTAGCTTACTCTATTAGGCACCGCGATTCTCAATGGCTTCCCATTGTTTGGGAACACCCATCCCCTTGGTGTATCTGTTGTTTCTCCAGGCCATATAACACTATATAGTTGCTGGTTGCTTGATGAAATGTTAGGTGGTTTCATATACAAAACTTCAGGAGCTATAACTGAGAGACCTGAATAATTAGACCAATAACCAATCCTCCGAGTTCCAAACCCGCCGATATTCATGATGTCATAAGCTGGATGAATCAAATTCTTATCTGTATCAAACTGAACTGGGCCACTCACACCAGTGAAGTTTGTTCTCTGAATTGTCTGCAGAAACTTGTCGCCGCCATCAAACACACGGAGTGCTGAAAAATGCAGCATGCTTGAGTTTGTGTCTTGCAGCTTAGGATCTGAGGAGAAAGATATGTTTCCACCTTCGTTGAGAAAAGTATCCAGAGCACGCGCCGCCAACCAAACAGAATCATATGCATAGAATGCATAAGAATTGAAGCCTGATGTCTCATTGTCCTTTCTGCTCTTCAGCTTTGAGATTAAACTCTTCTTAAGATCAGTGTCAGGTGTGTGATGCCTTAGAGCAACAACTCCTTGTAGCAGATCAAGTGTGTCAGTGTTAACTGTCTCCATAGAATCCAGCACAGAAGGAAGCCAATCTGTTGCAATCCACACATAGCCACTAGTCATCATCCCAATCTTCTTGGCAAGTGCAAAGATTTGCAAGCCAGAATCAGGATTAACATGCAGCACATAAACACGTGATTCCATCAGGTTCACCTGATTCAACAAGTCACTGATGTTACTCATTGCAGCTCCAGGAGGGAATGCAGCCTTGTAAGATATCTTGGCACGTTTCTTGGCAAGCGCGTCGCCCAACACTGAGATTCCATTTCTTCCATTGTCATCATCTACAAAGATGGCTATTACCTCCCTCCACCTGTAGTAATCAACCAAGTCTGCAATTGCATACATCTGGAAATAGTCATTTGGTGTGGTGCGGATGAAATATGGATACTGGAGTGATGCTAGAGCAGGGTCCGTCGCGAATGAAAGAAGAGGCACATGGAGTTCATTAACCACATGAGAGATGACATGAGCTATTCCAGATGATTGTGGACCAATTGCAGCAACCACATCATTCTCCATCAACTGCAGAGCTACATCATCAACAAAATCAATCAAGTCCCTTTTCACACACACCAAAATCCAAGACAACATGTACTATCTAAGATGCTATAAATTGATCCTTATCCATACACTATTATTTAGAAGAAGAATATCCATTTAACAAGCAATGAAACTCATACTACTGCATAGCAGAATGTGAATTAACAAGCATAAAGAACATTATATAACTTGTTTTAAGTTCAACAAAAGAAAATGCAGCTTCAAGCTTTGGAAAATACCTTCCACAGTTCCAAGAAAGCCGCTGCAATTTGTATCATGCAACAAGATTTTGAGTTTAGTCCCCGGAAGGATGGTTTTGTTAGCATTAACATCATCAATAGCAGCCAATACACCAGCTTTAGCTGATCTTCCAATGACAGAATTCAAAGTAAACAGCACCCCAATTCTCAAAACTCTTGGACTCGAAGAAGAAGCGGTAGCGTTTCCAATGGTAGCTCCTGTCCTCCCCACCACTTCTATTGGAATCCAGGAGCAGAAAACCAAGAAGAACAACACCATCACCATTCTGCCATGCCTTGTAAAACATTGCACCTCCATTTTTAAGAGAACCTGTTATCAGAAGGATATATTGGCCTAAAACCAACAACTTGAGAGGAATTTAAGAAAAAAGCTGCCTCTTTTAAAGCAAGGAAGACAAGATTCATCACTCAAGAGAAGAAAATGCATTGTATCAGCAATTTGAAGTTTGAAAAAATGAGATACACCCTTACCCAGATGAAAAAGATATGCTATTCAGATTCAGCATATCCAGACTTTTAAGATTATTTAAATATATATGTTCCTATCAATAAGTAATAATAACTCAATCAAGCTCAGGAACTCAGACAATAAAACAAATACTTAAAGGGCAGAAAAACCATACTTAAAATATTGCAGTATGTTGGTGAAGTGGAGACCCACATGGCTAGTATATAATTCTCAATTTGGTAAAAGAAAACAATATAATATGCAGCATAACAGAAAACCTTGAGAACAAGTTAATTAAAGAAGATAGGGTATCTCAGATTACCTCAATGCCACACTTAACAGAAGATAAAGAGCTTTTTGTAGCTAGTTGCAACTTTGCAAGAGTTATGAACTCATCCACAACTGAAGAAAGCTAGCTACAATGGTCCAAGATCAAAGCAAAGAATCATTCACAAAGCTTCCAAAGTTTCAGGCATCAAGTACTGTATTATGCTTATGCACATGAAAGAATCAAATGATCACAGCAATTTAGCAAAGTACAAAATTCTAAAAAAAATATCATTCAGATTCAGATTTTGTTGGTAGGTACTCCAACCAAAAGTGTCTTTATCTGTAATTTCTTGAGTTTATATGTAACAGTTACAGTAAATTATCTTTGGTTCCCAAAATATCCCTTTGATTATACAATTTTATATATGTTACAGTCAAAATCTTCAGGGAAATTAATAAATATCTCATTTTTCCATCTCAATGGAGCCCAATTAGAACTGTGAAGTTTTGTCCTTTTCTTAAAATGTGGCCAATCCAGAAGTTGATAAAATTCTTGGTCACAATTTTCATGTATCACATGTTCGAAAGTGGCACTAATATGTACATAGATATTACAGTAGCCATTATCAAAAGTTCACCAAAGATCAATATTGTTCCCTGCAAGATAACGTGGCATATATTTTATGAATCATGTATCACATGTGGTTATATAAAAAGAATAAAAAATAAACTTTTATTAGGCTTAGGCATATTTGTTGAGTTTTGTATTGCCAAATTGAGATATCAATGTTAAGGAACCAACTGGAACAAGATAAAGTCAAACATTAACACGTCATTAAGAAGCGATAATCAGAATTATAATATCAGTTCAGTTCAGTTCAGTTCTGTCAACATTAAATTAAAATAAACAAGTGTTGTTTAATACAATGCTTTATTCTTATCATATGCTGCTTCAATCTAATTGTTCGAGCTTCAATAATTCAAATATTTATATTTCGTACCAAACTTTTTATTTTTTATTTTTCCAAAGTAAGGAATTGATTCCAAACTAATGGTATCAGTTGGTCACACATCGCTATTATTAATGGTTTATGCATGTATGTATATGTATGGTCGTTTTAAATTTTAATAATGGGATAATAATCTTTACTTCAGCCAATGGGTTGCTAATGAGGGTATCTTTCATTATTTTCTTTTTCTTTTTTTTTTATGTCTTTTCTTTTCTTTTCCTTTTTCAGGATCTTGGAAGATCATTGTGTATTTATTTTTCTCCCCTGCTTTTTAATTAAAGTTGATTTATACATTTCTTGACAAATAAACTTTAAGTCATTCTGACATTCATCCATCTTCTCCTGTGTAAGTAGGTAATCAAAAGGGGCTAATTAAATATGAAAATATTCTCCCTTTTTCAAATTAACTGACAGTTATTTAGATAATTATTAAATCTTATTAAAATATAAATAATTAAAAAAGAAAGAATAAAATGTGTTAGCACTTTTTTTTCCTCCCAATTTAATGGTAGAGAGTATTTTTTTTGGGTGTCCAAATGGTAGAGAGTATAATAAGTAAAAATTAATTAATAACCTCTTAGAATTAAAAAAGACACTTAATTTACAAGAAACATAAAAATAAAAGAGACATAATTAAAAAAAAGGAGAGAGTAGTTTCTTTTTTCATTCCAATAAAGAAAAGAAATCAGAGTATATAATATCAAGTGTGAATTTATATACCAATAATTAACATGAGATTAACTGATCTGATAGGGCTCAGACAAGTAGGTCCAACATGTGAGGGATTTGCAATTTGGGAGAGAGAAAAAAAAGGGATAAAGACAACACATGAACCATATTTTTGTCCTTTGAAACAAAATGCAACACTGTAGATAGAGTTGTTTCTCAGAGTCTTTACTCTTATAATTATTGTTAATTATTTGCATTGAAGTTGAAGGCCCCATAGTGGGGACACAGATCTAGTTGCACAAATAGTTAGATTACTTAGATAAATCTTCATCTTCAGATTTACAACAAAAGATTCTCTCATTGGCTGATTGGTTCCCACATATTCACATTTTGATTTACTTGCCTCACTCTAATTTTTATGAACTCAATAATGGAGGACACATTTTCGCTTTTTTGAGGGTGGACTTCAAATTCCTAAGTCAATAGCCATTCTATTTCATTCTATACAATATTAATAATTATGTGATTACCTTTGGTACATCAATAAATCTAACCATATAATATATAATATATGATCAATAATGTTTGGAAACAACCAAAAAATTAGCTCAAACAACTTCAAATTATTTTATTTAACATTCATTAATTTCAAGTCCCAAAAGAAATATTCATTAATTTCTCCTAAAATAAATATGTAGTTTTAAATGTAATAAATTTATAAGTATAAATATTATTTATAAAGTTTTAGATATTAGATTAAAAATGAATCTACATATATCATTATATACCTCCATATACCCATTGGTTTCTTCTTCTATTTTGATTTCTTTGTTGAAATACACTATTTATGTGTTATACGTAACTATTTTTATGCTATCATATGTTGTATTCATGCGTTTTGTGAATTTTTCTGTACTGATATTTATATTTTTTGTATTATAAATGAGATATATAGAAATACAGCGATACATGTAATATTACCGTTAAATTAAATTAAATAATTTTAGTTATTATGTCTCTAGCATTACCAAATATAAAGGAGGATGAAGTCATATTCTAAGGAACTATGAGTAAAAATCTATGCTTTGATGAATGGAACTACTAAAAAGATTATAAGAATTACATGGCTCATTCATGGGATTGCATCACAGCATTTGATTCATCTATTGACATCATTCAAATAATATACATGGCCATCATCTTTTCTTTTATATTGTGTACAAAACTACACAGATTATTGTTACTATACATAGATTAGAACATCAGGTATCATATTATATTAAGGGAAGAAAGATTCAGTATAAGAGTTTACTAAAACCTACAAATTGTATGAACCAACGCTCTCTTATCTGACTTGGGGTTCAGGATTGTCACACTGAGTGAACATTTTCTTTATGGCCTCTTCCTTTTTATCAATGAAGTTGAAGAAGTTAATGAGAACCTGGGAACAATGGCGGCTAGTGCTTGATGGCTCTGATGATGGGGAGACAGCAATGTCCTTTTCCCGCTGTTTGAACCGAGCATACTGGCGAATCGCTCGCAGAAGAAACACCAAAAGCGAAGCGAGAGTGACAGCACCACATAACAGATACAGACCCCAAAAGCTAATCAAGTGAAGTTGGTCAGGCTTGGAGTTGCTTGTCCTTTCTTCAGAGCAACCCATCTTGCAGAGCCAGTTGTCATGTATCTTCTGAAGCTCTCCAGTCTCGGCGAGTTTCAGGATCGCCGTGGACATGTCGAGGGCCAGAGGAGACTCTTTTTGAAAAGCCTGATACAATGTTAAAAAGAAAATGTCATAACAATGACACAAACAGTCACAACAGAACGATTTTCGCCAAGTCCATTGTCAAATAACCAAATGACTAAAATGCTCATGTTAGAATGTTTGGTTCTACCATGCATACTATCACCATTATGGAATCATTTTGAACTTACAAATCCCCAACTGCTTTTGGTAAATGGCTGTCCAATGATACCGAACCCGGTTTGTTTTGACAGAAAGAGCTCCACGTAAGGAAGCTCATCGATGACAGCCGCCACCCCTCCTCTAGATGGCCCTTTTTGCAGAGCTATAGCATATTCCTCCGGAGAGCCTAGCTGAACGAGTCTTGATTTTGATATATAAAGACTATCTGTAAGATAGCTGTACGCGAAAGATCCTACTTGGTATCCAATGGGCCAATTGCTTGAAATCAAGCTATCGATTCCGGTGATGGGTGACGAGAGCTGCTCCACTGTAAGAATTGAAGTCAAGCTTGCTGTATAGCTGGCAGTGATCACCATCAATAGGAAAAGCCAGACTATCATCACCATTTTGGACAGCGAGCTTATCGTCCGTTCCTCTGATTTCGTGAAAATTTTAAAACACCATCAGATCAAAGCCTCGGAATATAACTATTTATTTTTGCTGTGGCTATGTTACTTTCAAATTAGAAATACAGTCTATTCAGGATCAAAGAAATGGATACAAAACTGATACATGAAAGATTTTCTTACGATTTGTCTTAAACAGTGTTGAGAGGCTGAACCTGAAAAACCAATAACAGCAAGGAGTTATTAGAATCTAAAACGCAATGTAAACAGTGGAATATATATATTGCTTCATCAAACTTCATAATCAAAGTCTTAATTGTTAATTGAATCACACTGAACTACCACTTATAGTTGTAAACATGATATCAAATCATTAGGGGAGAATTCAGAAATAATTTTAGGATAAAGGCTTACATAAACGCTGTCACGAGTTGTCTCTTGGGAGGACCACGGAAATCATCATTTACTCGGTGCTCAAGAATCCATATAACCACTCCAATCATCACAAATGAAGCAGCAGTAACACACCACATATCAGCTGTGAATGGCTGGAGAAACACCCAAGCATTTGATCTTGCATTGTCGATAGGAGCCACGATAACAAGACCAGATGTTGCATAAGGCTGAGAAAAATCCACATATTGTGTACGGTTTGTCACAATTGCAATGTCTCCAACAACTGCATCATATACCTGAAACAAACTTTCCATCATAAACAAGGGTATAGAAAACACCAAAACATTCTTTACAACCAGGAAAACGAAAGTCACTGCCTAGTATAAAGGAAATATGCAAATTATCTTACATTGTCAGCAACATTTTTCACAAGTGCATCATAGCTCGGATTTTCTTTACCATCGCCGACAGGAATGAAATTGTAAGGAACATCATATGGAATAAATACCCGGGCCTTGTTGAAGACATCAATGCAATAGCCCTGAATTTGATGATCTTTCACAGTCACAAATTCAACAAAACTTACTCTACGTGGTACTCCAATTCTCAGTGCTCTTCCATTACCAGCAATCACCCAGCCGCGTGGTCTTTCTGTCCCTCCACCCGGCCAAGTGATATTGCCAAGTTTATAACCTTGAGTTAACCTTTTACATTTCTTATTTTTAAGACTTTCTGCTGGGATGACCGAAAATCCAGAACAATTAGACCAATAACCAACTGTAGTCATTGCATTCTGATTAATATTTATAACATCATAACCACCACTTATGAGATTTCTATTTGAATTAAACTGAAGTCGACCAGTCACACCAGTAAAATTCGACTGTAATAATATATTGACCAGCTCAGATCCACCAGCAAGGCCTTTGAGCTTGTCAAGCTGAAGATCATTTCCTTGTGTGTGAGATGGCTTTTTGGTATTATTAACTACAAAGGTAATATTACTATGTACTTTGATGAATCTGTCAATCGATTGCGCAACTGCCCATATTGTATCATAAGCATAGTATCCATATGCATTCAAACCACCATTTGTTACACCTTTATGTGCATTTCTCCATTTTGAAACAAAATTTCTCTTCTTTCGGGAATCTGGAATATGCTGACGAAAACCAACAACTCCTTGGAGAACACTGAGAGAAGTCTGATTCACTGGGGAGAAAGAATCTAAGGTAGCAAAGAGCCAATCAGTGACTATCCAAACATAATCTTTGGTCATCATTTCAAGTTTGCTGGCAATATTGAAGAATCTCAGCTTTGGATCTGGGTTGATATGAACAACATACACCCGGGGACCGAATGATTTGGATTGGTTCAGCAAAGTGGTGATTTCATTTGAATCAAACTGAATACTCAAAGGAAGCTTATGAGCAATCTTCAATCTCCTATTTTCGAGTTCATCCCTCAAAGCCGATATCCCATTTCTTCCATAATCATCATCCAAGTATACAGCAATGACCTCCTTCCATTCGTTGAACTCAATTAGATCAGCTACTGCAATCATCTGCTCCAAGTCGCTTTGTATAGTACGAAAAAAGTAAGGGAACTGAAGGGAGGATAGGGTAGGATCAGTGGCACCATATGAGACAAGAGGCACTTGGAGAGCATCAGCAATTTGAGACACCATATGAGCTATGGAAGATGACTGTGGGCCAACCATTGCTACAATCCCTTCCTCAAGTGCCTGAAAAGCTGTATATAGAGGTTCAGTTCAGGTAAAGTAAATTACAAGAATTCCCTGTTAAAGTTGGAAAATCCATATGCATCAATTGAACAATGTCTATAAACTGAAGTCTGAGTAACTATGAAACCAGTGCAGCAAAATGAGAAATCAACAAGAACTACCTCATTAAGTAATAAGCTGCAACTAAAAGGCAAATTATCTTAATTAAGGTAGTAAAGATACATTTACCAAAAAATATATATGTGATAATGTCACAAATACCTATGAGTAACATACATCATGAAACATCATAAAACAGAACAATAAACATTTGATATTGACTGAGAATTTTAGAAGCAGAAGTCAACAACATTAAGAACCTCATGGCATTCAAACTTAAACTTAGAAGTTAGAATTGTCTAAAAGGGGGAAATAATATACGTGACTTTATCATGTGGAATATTTCCTAAGCAAAAAATTGTTACTTACATATACATATCATTTTCACATTAATTATGACACATGCTACAAAATCAAACTTCTCAGGGAATCATTTAAATTCAAAACAAAAATAGAAATAATATAAACAAGGTGCTCAAGGATCAAGTCTGCCACCTCCAATTGCTCCCAGAAAGACACTGCACTCAGCATCCTTCATTATCAAGTTGAGTTTGGTCCCATTGAGAACACTAGGGTTAGCATTGACATCATCAACGGCCATTTTCATGGCCACCTTTGCAGCTCTACCTATGACTGAATCGAAGGTGAAGACTGCACCAAGGTTCACACTAGCAGGCCTATTGCAGAAAACAGAACCACAAAAGATGGTCCAAATCACAAGGTGGGAAACGACAAACGGCTTCATACTTTGTAGTGCACAAAAATTGAAGCCAACCCCACCAAACATTTCGCTATAAAGACTCAAACTTGTGGACACCCAGAATCTGAAAACACCAGAAAACTCATAGGGATGGAAGAAAAATCACATTTTGATGGGTGCCCAGATGAATTTAGCTGGCAAGGAAACTAGAAATGAAGTAAGAGTAAAAGAAGAAACTCGGGTTCATGAATGAGCATGGTTCCAACCCAGGAACTGGTGGCACAAGAGGGTTAAAAAAGGGTGCTAAATTGGAGAGAATATGTTCACTTGAAGAAGGGAAAATTAAAAAATGGAAAGAATATGTGACAAGTCAAAGTTTTGAAAGAAATATTAATGGTTTAGTGATGGAAAATATGGGGAAAATGTGAAAATAATTAGACTCGTGGAAATGGTGAGGGTTGCCGTCTGGAAGGGATAATTTTGGTGGCTAAGAAGGGGCAACAGCAAAACTTCAAACTCCCAAGTCAACCAAGTCAACATAGTTAGTGTTCTAGTCTTATAGACTTATAGGAGTGTTTTATTAGGTATAATAATAATAATAATAATAAATTGCTTTAGTGTTTTTTTCAGAAACTTTAAAATTGAAACAAAATAAGAAAAAAATAAAAAATCAGCCAACATATATTTATGTATAAATTTATATATTATTTAAGTTATTATATTTAATTTAACATCTATAATTTTATGTAAATAATATGTATAATTATATATTTATAATATATAATATTATGTATTTAATTTAATAATAATTCATAAATAAAAGCAAAAATTAAAATAAGATTATTATAATTATTTATGGCTATTAAATTATGACTATTAATTTTTTTTTCTAAAATGAAATGCTTGAACTGTTGGACAAGTGAGAAGTCGATGAGTAGTATTAAATGGAGCTATGCAAAAAAAAAAAAAATTAAGGCAGAATATTTAGTCATATTGATATGATGTAGGATTTACATAAAAAATTTTATTAAGAAAAAGTCTCTCGCACTCTATGAAATAGCAATACGAAAAAGATATCTCCATTCTCCATTTCCTAAAGTATGTAAAGTGGGTCATTATTTTTATTGGACATCACCCTCTACACTGTGAAAGTTGAACTCTTCTATTGGCTTCGATGTGAGATTATTAAAATGTTAATGGCATTAGATAATTTACTGATTATAAATATTTTAAACAGAAGTGTAATACTAATATAGATAATGTACAGACTACACAACATATTCTTCTTTAAACACATGCATGCATGAAAGTTAATTGGAATTTGGAATTGATTCACAAAGAAAAAGGAAAAGGGAAAAGGGAAAGTAATTATTTTTTATTGAAAAATATTTAGTATTGATGGGTAATACCTTTCTTATAGTAATAAATCCAAGACAAACTAGATTAACCAAAATCTAAGTAAACTCTACCTTCATAAAGATCGACATACAGTTCAGAAAAGTTAAATAAAATAATAATCTCCCGTTTTCAATATTTAAATATAATTAACCTTATTTTAAAGCGAGTTGGACAGCTACTGGAATACCATTTCTAAAGCAAGACTATTATAAAAATAAAACATTGGAATTCTCAGTGCAGCAAATTAAAGGGAGCTATGGCTCCTAATAATAATCATAACCACACATTTCATTAAAAAGGCATCTACCGTTGCTTTCACATAATCCATTGCCTTTTGTCCGTATTCACATAAAAATGATGAAATCAAATAATGGTTACTATATTCTCGTCGGTTGCATGAATTATCTTGCCAATTTTTATTTCAAATTAAAAAATTATAGTTTCCATCACCATCACCCTTTTCCTTCATATGTTCAATTCCATACTCTATCTTCCTAAATTCCTTCACCAACCCTAGTAAGTAGTAAGTATATTAATTACTATTTAGTAGTAGTTACCATCTAATTCAATTCATATTTATAACAACGTAACCACCGCATCCATATATACGTACTATTGTACTATGTAGTATTAAACTGTTGTAATAATATATGCTGACTAAATCAACATTCACTCCCCCACCAGACAAAGACTTCGAATGCGTTTATATTAACAAGCTCTTAATTTCTATTGTTAATATAATATTTATTTTATATTAATATTTAATTAGGTGCTGTCACATATGCATTAAATGAGTTTTAATAGTCATTGGCTGAATCAAAGTTGAGTTTCATTGGCTAGCTACTTGTATTATAGGAAAGTTTTTCAGTATACCTCAAAAAGTGAGATATATCGTATTTCATCACTTTTTAGCCGTTAATCTTGATTGATTTTAATTATAAAATTAATATATGATAAAAATCAATGGTTAAAAAGTAAAAAAATACGATATATCTCATTTTTTGAGATATACCGGAACATCTTCCATAGTTATATCCTACTTGTTATATTTAAATTGTTTTTTCAATAGTAATACCCATCCCACATGACGAAGCGAAAAAAACTTCACGCTATCCAAGTCTAAAAACACTTCACACTGTCCCTTGACCAAAAATATTTTATGCTTAAAACCCAAAAATCGATCCAAAAGACAAAAATAACCCAATCAAAGAAAAAAATAAACTTTTACCAAAAAAATAAACAAAGCGGAAAGTTGTAATTATTCATTTATTGAAGACTTCATTAATTTGCAATTGATTGCCCTAGAATTATAATGGTCAATGGAGCAGGAAAAATTGTTTAGTAATGTAATATTGGAAGGTGTTTCGGTATATCTCGAAAAGTGAGGTATATCGTATTCTTTTATTTTTTAACTATTGATTTTTATTATATATTGATTTTATAATTAAAATCAATCAAGATCAATGGTTAAAAAATAATGAAATACGATATACCTCATTTTTTAAAATATACCGAAAAACTTTCCTGTAATATAACAGCGTCCTCCATGACCCAGAAAGAAAGACATACATGTAGTCTATACTATACGTATCACTAATAAATAATAATTCTTAATTGGCACTTTTATTATAGAAAGAAAAATAATTATGGGGCATAAAATTAAGCTCACTAGATTCTAGCCCAAAAGAATAAGTAAAGGATATAAATTAAGCTCACTAGAGTCCATCCCCACTTCGAATCCACCAGAAACAAGTTAAGTTCTTCAAAGTTTCACTCTAGAATTGGCTTATTCTTCTCCACCTCCCATTTGCTCAACCTCTTAGCTGCTTCTTCTACCTACATACAATTCACCAAATAGTGTTATTAATATTACTATCACCACTATAATGGAAGGATAAGAATTATTGCAGAGGTAATGGTATTTATTTATTTGTTTGTTTTTGGTTATGGGGGTAGTGCTATATATATTTGACTAATTACCTCCTTATGCCAATTGGTTCGAAATGTGACCCACACCAAAATAATTGTTTGCATAGCGGTTCCACCAAGCATTCCCACCCATATTCCCTACCACAAAATAAAAAGGGCAAACCTCATCAGTAACAATAAGAAACTAATTAAGATTAAGTCAATTATATGGTTCTTATTATCCGGTATAATTGAGAACTGAGAAGTTTCTATATTTTTAGCTGTTGGTTTTCATTATATATATATTTTATAATTAAAATCAATTAAGATCAACTGCTAAAAATACAAAAACATCTGATATCCATTATACTTGCAACATTTCTCTTATATTAGGAGTATACCTTAGCACCATAATTGAAATAGAAGCCAAGAAGGGCACCCAATGGGATGCCAACACCATAGTAGCAACCAACATTGACATAAGCAACAAAAGTTTGCCATCCACATCCGACAGCAACACCAGATAGGACTGGCTGAATTCCATTCAGAATAATTGCAAATGAGAGGAGAGGGCACAGATCTGACACTGCTGCAGCCACCTCTTCCCCTTCTGTGAATGCATAGCTTATCACATCCCTTAGTGCTAGTACCGCTATCCCTGCTATCACTGATATTATGAATGATATTATTGTCACTACCACCACTGAGAATGATGCTGATCTTGGATTTGATGCTCCCAGTTCATTGCTCACCCTAACACTGCATCAATCCATATATCCATACTTAATCTTATTAATTAATTAATTCATTCATTATTAGATTTAATTAGTATAAAGAGTCTAACCTCGCAGCTGCGTTGAATCCAACTGATATCATGAACACCCACCCGGATATTGTGGTACTGCAGTTTTATCATTTCAACAACACATGTCAATAAATAATAAACTTATATTGAGGCATCATTGACCTAGCTACTTAATTACTAGTAAAAAATAATAACATACATGTGTGGTTTCAAAATTATGTTGTTATTAGTAACTTCATATATTTTTTAGCGGATATTATAGTCATAATCATATCATGCCTCACCAATCACCAATAATTTGAGTTTCACTCTCAGAATTAAATGGAATTTTACGTACCATAACATGTTGTATGTGTACCTTAGTTTAATTTGTCTTCCTCGTATTAAAAGCTATTTATTATTGCGATCCCCAACCCCCTTATCTACCCCCCACAAAAGAGTGGCTAATGCTCAACACTAAAGTAATGTGTAAGGAATATGAACCTACTTAACTATTCTTTATAATGCTTATTTTGTTGTTATTCTCTTCTATAAGCGAACCAGAAATCATGGCAAATAAAGGCAAATGAATACAACAGTAAAATTCTGAAAAAGGTAATGTCATCATGAAATTATTGGATACAAATTATTAATGCAAAATTCAATCAAATACGTTGCTTAGCTACTACATACCCTTACATGTGTTATACCCCAAGAACATTTTGTCAGCAAGTATTTAGAATATTCTATCTATAGTATATACGATTCAATCCAAAGTCATTGGGTTGAAATTGAATCATCAGCTTTCACACAGTAAGGAGTAAGGACAAAAATTATATAGAGGGGAAAAAAGAATAAAATAAAATAACAAAGGCAAAGGCAAGTGTCTCGTGTTTCGCATGCATCTAAATGCTATTTTTTTCTAATGTCTTAAGTGAGACCTAAATCTAAAATCTCTTACAATTGCTCTTACAATTGGAAAGGGAGAATGTTGCTATCGGCGTCTAAATGTTACCTAAATAGGCTAAAAGGAATTTGAGGAACTCCAATGAGTGGGAAGAAAAGGCAATTTTTTTTACTCAAAAAGGATAGAAACTAAGAAAAGAACTTAATTGGAATATTGATGCCTTGATAAGGGATTAACAGACAACAGCGCTGTTATTTAAACATTAATAATATATTAATAATATAATTATTACCCGCACATACATAGAGATATAATATCTACCACAAACACATGCATATATATATAGTAATTAAAAAGCAGAATATTGAAAGCTTAGTTAGTTTTATCAATTTTATAATAATGCTGCCTACTTTGGCATGTTCATTCACCACATACCACTACTGTACCAGACTACCAGTGCATCTCACCAGCCACACCGATAATCATCAATATATTAAATATTATTTAAGTGATAATTATTATATAATGCATCAATTTTGAAAAATAAGAAAAATTAATCAATAATCAGTAAATATAAATTTTAAACGTTTGATATTTGTAGTTTTTATATTGATATTTATTACTTCCTTGAAAGAAATGGAAAAATATAAAACATTTATATGTTTAACATTTTTTATATTTATTCTTATTAGAAATTTAACTCCGCCTATGTTACTGCGGTACATAGCCGGTCCCAAGCCCGGATAAAGGAGGAGGGTTGTGTTAGGCCTTCGACAACCAACGTAAAAACTTAGTCGAATCTTCATGACATGGATCAAAAACGTTATTGCGCTAAAGCTAGGTCGTTGCCCGGAAGCAACGCGCGGTATGGCTCGAGTACCGTGTCAAATGAGCAAGGGCCGCTGCATCGGTGCCCGGGTGTAGTGTTAAATGAGCAAGGGTTCCCGCGTCGTGAACGGACGAGGGTAAATAAGCTAGTTCACAACGGAAAAGGTAAAGGTAAAGGTAAAGGACGGTGCGACAGGAAGCTAAGATTTGGGACATGGAACATAGGCACTCTAACACGAAAATCCATGGAGGTGGTGGATACCATGATAAGGAGGAGAATTAACATCATGTGCTTGCAAGAAACAAAATGGGTTGGCTCAAAGGCTAGGGAATTGGATACGTC